>OZ012678.1:143098774-143151274 GCA_963942445.1 Argyra leucocephala | reverse complement strand
AAACTTTAAAACGCGTAAGATAAGTATTCGGAAGTCGATAGTATGATGACTTGAAAATGGATTCTGCTTAGTATGAAGAAGTTTAAAATAGCCCTAGGTAATTTTTTTTGTTATATTCTGGTTTCTGAAACTTATCAGTACAGTTTTTTGTAAAAATTAATCCAAAATTTCAAAATTTATGTATAAAAAAAAAAGATTTTAGTCAATGTATTTGAAGGTTATTAGAACAAAAAAATTGTTAGACCTTAAACTAAGTTATTCCATTTTTGTGGTATTACAATTTTAAATATGTATATTCAATTAACATATTAACATCTTCTTAAATTTTTATTAATCCAAAACATAAAACAGTTGTTATTGTTTTGGAAAAATTTCAAATGATATGCAAAAATTCGAAAAACCATTTTTATTTTTAAAGCGAATTTTTTTTTTGTTTTTTTTTTTTTCTTGAAGTTATGACGAAATAAGAATGAAGTGAATCTTCCAATTAGACACGCGATTAGACATTAAAAAAATTTTAAATGACTCAATTTAGAGAGATTGAATATTACAAATTTACAGACAGATATAAAAAAACATGTAAAATTTTAATTTGAATTGTATAGAAAAGCTCTTAGACCTACGTACATACATATTTTACAAATTAATTCTGAGATTTAATTGTTCTAATAATTTTTTATTTTTTTATTATTTTTTTTTTGTTTTTTTTTTTATAAATATTATTAGTTAATCTTAAAAATTGATTTTCTTAGTGAGAGAAATGTAATTTCAAACTATTAATTGGTAATGATGTATAGTAAATTGTTTAAGCTTTTAATAAAAATAATTTGATGCTTTATTTACTTTTGAAAGTATGATTTTAGTTTTCGGAAAGAGTGCAGCTTAATGGAAACTGTTTATTGTTTTGATATATGTGTAAGAAGAGAATATAAATTTGTTTAAAATTTTTTATCACTCCACTGCGCAATTATCATTATTTTCAAAAGTAGTTGATTAGGTAATCTTTTTATTTTTCTACTGTTATTACCACATCTTCTGGAAGCTAATCCCTTAAAGTTGTTGCACATCATTAGATATTTTGCTACTATATTCTCAAGGAATACAAGTTCTCTAATTGAAACAGTAAATCTGAACCAATTTTCTGAACGTATTTAACCCGGTCCATTTTCTGAATATTTCTTAGCCACTACATCTACTTTTTTCCGATATTTTGCTTGCATTCATTTCTCCTTCTGCATAAGGAGAAGTTGAATAATCTACAAAACTGTCTTATTTTCCCTTGCATCACCTAGAAGAGTCTAGAAAAGAAACGGGGATTATGTCGCAGGAAAATTTGAGCCCGGATTAGCCCGGGAATTTGAGCCTATCGATTACAAATTCTTAAATCATGAATTATCGATTTAAAAATGGCTTTTGAATAATCTTTTTAGAACTGATTGTAGTACGCAAATTATATTATCTCTTGTTAAAAAATTGAGCAGAATCGTGACAAAACTATATATGTAAACCCATAGTGGTTCTACAGCCCAAAACAGAATTTGTAATTTTCAATTTAGTCATGATATGGTTATGAAACATAATATATAATTTCTTACATAAAGTTGTTAATAGTCAGGTCTGAACAATCATAAAAGATACTATTACACGGCAATTATTTGCATACTCCTCACGCTTTGTGTGCTTCTTTAAAATGCTATTCATAATTTCATGAATGATATGAACTACAACCAGGAACTTAAACTCATGTCAATAGATTTAAAACCAAGCTTTTATCTTGTTTAAGAAATTTAGAAATGTAGATCTTCTGTTGTTGCTGTTGCCGAACTGCAACTAATAAAAAATCAAACCCATAATGTTGAGTAGCAACAAATAAAGTTAAATAAATAATGCAACTTAAAAAATTTAAAAACCTTCACAATTTTTATTCCATTAACTTGGACCCATTATTCCATTAACCATTTTAGGATTAGTGACCTAAAACTGCGGAAAACGGTACACTATTGACTTGCCCTGTAATTATTCTCAGTATAAATTCTCTGCCGTTTCTAGTATACATTTTTAGGTATATTTTTTTACAGGATGTTTCCTCACGTTTGTATTATTTTTCTGTGAGTAGATGAGATCGATGTGTACAATAGTTTCTTAGCACATTTAAGTAGGTAGAGATATTGCATAGCTTCACTGGTTATTTGAATGAAAGATAAAATTTGTACTATATAATATGTTAGGTAAAATACAATGTTTTTCTAAATTTAATTTATTGTTGTAATTAATTTATTATTTAGTTTATTGATATATTTGCAAAGTTTTGGAAAGGCTGGTAAATTACTAGTATTACACTTTAAAAGTCATATGCGGATGCATACGGCAATAAAGGTACTGTAGTTTGAGCTATACGACTTAAACGATTTCCTATTGAAGCCAAAACTACCTACTTACACAAAATAATACCATTGCATTGAAACATCCTTTTGCTTTTATACTGCTTATACACTGCTTATCTGCCAATCTTACATACTGTTATACAAATCTCTCTTTTTTGTTCAACCTGAAACGCCTTTAGCTATCATTACAAGAATACATTAAAATATTTTACATTTTCTGCGAAAATGCATTCAGTCATTTTGCTTACAAACGAATTTTTTTTATTATTTCTTACGAAAATTAATTAAAATTCAATAATTAAAAAAATAATAATAAAAATTAATTTTACTTCATCAAAACAAACATTTTTAAGCTTCAGAAACTTAATCTTGAGCGCAATTCAAATTTTTAAATTTAAATTAAATAAATTAGTACCTACTATTTTTTTTTTTGTTTTTTACTAAATACATAGACAATAAATTAATACATAAAATTCATAATTAGATTTAATAAGACAGCAAGCATCCTCACTATATAAAAAGGTGAACATTTTGAAAATTCTTCCGAGTTCTTTTACAAATTTTGTACTGTTTAGAAATTTATTAAATACTTGATTTTTTAATATAAAATAAATTTATTTAATTTTAATTAATACTATTAATAGAAATTAATAAAAAGCGAAAACAAGAAAAAAAAAATATATAAAATAAAAAAAAATAAAACAAAAAAAATATTTAATCAAAAAAGTGACTTAATTTTTAAGAAATAAAAAATAAACCAAAATAACAAAATATTAATTTAAGTGATCTTAATAGTAACAAAAATTTGTTTGTTTGTTTTCTTTTTTTTTTTTTACAAAAATATTAAAACAGTTAAAAAAATAAAAAGAATCAAATAAATAAAAAGAAAATGGATTTCCAAGAATATCGAAAAAGAGGTAAGTAACTTTGAATATTGTTTAAATAAATTTGTATTATAACTGTTAAGGACTAAGTATAACAAGATGTGCTTTAAAAATAAATACTCTTTAATCATTTAATCATTGAACAAAAAAAGAAGAGAATATAAGAGAACTCTAAAAAGACATTTTAAAGTCGATATCAAGTTCAAAAGTTAAATTCAGAGTTTCAAAATAATTTTGCTGAGAACCAAGAACCGAAAATAATTGTAAATTTCTAAAATATTTTGATTGTGAAAAAATTGTTTAAACAAAATGATAGAAATTTTCAGAGGACAGTGTAGTAAATAAGTGTAGTGAATTGGTGGAAATTATTCTTGGTGGAAATGAACATATGGTTTGTAGGAAATTAGAACTCAATTTCTGGTAGCTTCAAAGGGATATTTGATCCTGATTGATTGGTAATCATTTTTTTATTTCATATCAAAATATCGGTCTAAAACTCTTGTATAAATTAGATAGTTAGAATAAAATATACTAGATCAATTATATTAAACATTTTATTATTTTTATTATATATTCGAAGTGATATGTTTTTTGATAGTTTAAACATATTTTTTTTTGTATTTAAAAATTAAAAAAAAAAATATCCAAAATTATTTAAGTTTACAAGAATTTTTTGAATTAAAGTTATTTGTTCATTTTATATATCTCATATTACATATAATATTTTAATTTATCAAATAAATGCTAAAATATGCTCCAGACCGTTATCTTTCTAGAATATGTAACTGAATATATATGTATCTAATAGATCAACAAATATAACGATTTTTATACAAAAATATTAAAACAACAAGAATACTTTCAAATGTGCTTTTCGTCATTAAAAGATAAGATGCGCCACTAAAGATATAGATTTTTGGAAAGCTAGCAACTCCAGCTATCCCTGAGAACATTAGGTGCTACGCCGATAGAACATCTTCCCCAGAAGAGCCGACATCTTTAACATTTATTATATAATTCCAAAATTTTATGCCGCTTAAAATAATTAGTAGAAGTATTCTGCCTTAGTAGATCTTATTCAAAACCTTAAATTTACAGATCAAATAAAAGCACCGTCTTAGAAGGTAACAAATCATTCATAGCCTCAAAAAAGCTAATTTACAATAAAACAATTAACATAAGAATTAAAGCGATAACCTATTGAACACGAATATAATATACTCTAACATATACGGCTGCTATCTGGTACAACACTAGTGGTAGCTTAATGGAACAATTACGCTAATTTGAAAGAAAGTGCATTAGGGTTTGAATAAACAAATTCTGTAAGCCTGAAACTGGATATATCCACTTCATATAATCAAATGAATTATTTTAAATTATTCATATAGTCAAATGTATTTAAAATAAATAGGATCTACAATTTTATTATAAAGAGCTCAATAAACCTCTGTGAATGGTTTAATATCACATGTATTTTACAATAATGAGGAGTACATGAAAAGCACATTAACAATGTGTTTGATATAACAACCGACCATTTTATTTATCTAGATGGAGTAAAGGCTTATACCAAAAGCAAAATTTCGACCCTAATATTATTTTATTATAAAAAACGGGCTACGAATAAAAAAAATAGAATTTACTCCAGGCAATATAAACCCTTTAATGATTGTGCAATGTAAAGAAATACTTCTATACTCTGTAAAAATTGATATTTTGATTTAAAACCAAATGGTGATTTAATTGATTTAATTGTTTTAAAACCATTGATCCATTGATCTTTTGTGTATATAGAATATAGCTTATGTAGATACATAGATATGCAGAAACACAAATTTGTAGATATATAGTTATGCAGATACACAAATATATAGATACATAAATTATGTAAAGTTATATAGAATCGATCGAAAAAAAATTGTTTCCTTGGGTATAAAAGGGTTAAGAGACATGTGCATTCATTTTAAAGATACATTGACAAAAGAGGAATTTTGGTGGCTAAACAACAGTTAGAATCATATAATTGTATAGAAGGATTTCATATGTTAAAACTTGTTTTGGGTTATTAGATATTATTTGATATTTTCTTTATTCTTTATAACAAAGTAGGATTCAATTAAAAATACTTGAATTTCCTTTAAATCAAATTTATTTTTCTCTAATAATTAACCCATTATTTTAAAATTAAAAATATGTACTTAAATAAAAAGAAGTAGTTTTAATTAGTAGTGTACTAAGTTGGTTCAAAAGTTGGTGTACTAAGTTGTAGTACTAAGTTGGTTCAAAAACAACAAAGTGAGCCTTAACATTACCAAAACTAAAGCAATGGTTATAAATGCTGAATGTAATTATGATATTATAATTGATCAAAATATTATTGAAATAGTTGAGCATATCAAATATTTGGGTCTAGTAATAGGCAATAAATTAAATTTCAAAGAACACGGCGAATTTATGTGCAAGAAAATTTCAAAAAAAACTTGGGTTTTTAAGTCGAATAAGAAAAAGTTGTCTATTATAAGTATTATAAGGGGTATTCAACATTATGATCAAGTCCCATTTTGAGTATTGTGCAACTATTACAGCATTTGTAAATAATGAAATAATAGAAAGATTACAAAAACAACAAAACCGTGATGGAATGAGAACCATACTCAAATGCAATAGGTATACCTCAATTGATTTTATGTTAAAAACGTTAAAATGGCTCAACATAAGGCAAAGACTTCGTCTACATGTACTACTTTTTGTATTTAAGATGAAAAATAGATTGTTACCGATATATCTTAGTTCCAAACTCATATATGTTCAAGATGTTCAACATTATAGATTAAGAAATATTCAGATTAGATTTCTTTAGAAGTGAAACTGCGAAAAATCAATTAATATATGGTGGTCTAAAGATGTTTAATGAATTACTCACAGATCTGAAACTGGAAAGGAACTACAATAAATTCAAATTTAAAGTTACACAATATATTTTGTCAGCTCAAACGTAAAATTTCCAATGCAATTACAAACTTTATTTTGCTCATTTTTTCTTAATTAAATTTTCAAATTCATTTTAATTTTTTTTTTACCGAATTTAAACATAAACTTTAATTTAAAATTTATAAATTATAATTAAATAGTATTTAATACTAAATAAATGAATATTAAAAAAAAAAAAAAAAAAAAAAGTTAGCAATGTTCAGTTATAATGAAAATTTGATATGAACTTACTTTAGAATAAAAATATTAAAAACATAATAAAAATAGTGTGGTGAATCAGGTCTGTTGTTGGCGAAACATTTATCAGTATTGTTCTGCTTTGATGTGACAACAAACATAACTAAACCAAGTTATGTTTTAAAACGTAAAATATTTTATAAATGGATCAATTAGATTAACCGAAAATAAATATTGATTTAATAAGTTAGAATGTTGGGTATATATAATAATGGGATTATTCATTAATGGTTTATTTAAAACTCTCTTAATTTTTTATCTGTAAGTTTTTTAGGGAGCTAAAATAAAAAGTATTTAAATAAAGTAATAAAAAATTTAAAAATTAAAGGCAATTGATAAATATAATATGTATCTTCAAACTTCTGATGTACTAACCGAAATTAATTAATAAAATTTGTGAATTTTAAGCTTTATTCAATTTTAATAATGTTTTACATAGAGCCTACACCATCTATAATTATAATTGACAAGCATTTAAGGTCCTGCGCAGTAGACACCTTTTTATTTTATTTCGATTCTCCTACTCCTTAATGAATTTCTAATATATATAATATATAAGATTGTATATAAAACAAAAATGCGCACACAGTTGAAAATTTTGTACTCATATGATTTTATTATTCAGCAAATACATTATGCATAAGTGAGATATTATGAAAATAATAAACAAAAGTAAACAAATCAGTTATTATATTTTATATTATGTACTTGCGAATGAATCTATGTACATATGCAAAAAAAAAAACAAAGAAACAAATTCATCTCAAATAAAAAATATAAAAAAGCAAAAACAAAAAAAACCAGTAGAATTGTTCATATGACGAGCAAATTTATTTTTATATAGTAGAGTTAGAGTACTTCATTTTGATATAGTAGGTCACTTGAATTCTTCATTTTTATCTTTTTAAGTAATTGTTTCTAAATTTTTGTTATTTGTAGTAATAATATAGTTTTTATTAAAATTATGTATTATGTAGGTGTAAACTTTTTATTTTTAGTAATTTTATCACTAAGTGCCACTTACTATAGGGAATATATCGGAAACGAAGCAGTATATGAGGGACGTGTATTTATGGGTCCTAAATAAAACTTACTAACCACAAAACTTTTTATTAAACACGAGTGGTTTCTGCTATATCGTGCGAAGTCTATGTCAGTACGTAAATTACTGTTTTTTTAAAAACTTTAAAGTTAACTTCAACTTGAAATATAATTACTCAACAGGGGCCCCTAGTATTCTATATAATATATTATCTATATGAAATTTTCTATCTTAAGTGAATACTGAAACATTTTTAACCCTACAACATACAAAAATTTTATAACATAAATGTAGGTGAATTTAAATTTTCAATTTCTGCTTTTATAATAAATTTTGTGCTTATTATAAGAAGAGAATATATGTATGTATAGACAACAGCATATTTTCTCAACCTTTACTTTAACTGTATGAATTCAATCAAACAAAAAAAAACCAATAAATAAATATAAAATTTCAATTGAAAATCATCATCAATACAACCTTAAATTTAATGATACAAAACTAACAACAACAAAAATAAAAAATAAAAATCCATATAACATTTAAATAAAATTCCAAGGATCAAAATGTTTAAATATTAAACAGTAATAAAAATCGTTATAAAATTTATTACCCTAAAATTACTAAATAAATTCACACATGATTTCAGGACATTTTCTATCAACCTATATTCTATTATCCTTTGAAACAAAAAATTTTATTCTAATTTCATACAAATATACAAATACATTATGTTCGTATGTAAGAATAAAATATCTTTTATAATAATCCTTTTAACAATATTAAGATTTGTTTAACTCTGTTATACTAAATGTAAAAATAATTCATATAAGGATATAAAGGGATAAACATGCATTTGGTTTTTTTCTTTTTTCTATACAGTGCTAAACAATGTGAGAAATTATATTAAGAAATGTTATAGTGAGTCCTAAATAAAAAAAAAAAAGCCAAAAATAAAATCAACTGTGATATTCATTTAGTTAGTTTAGTACATATATTTTAACGAAAACCGAAAGGATATATAATTGAAGAAAATCTTTTTTATTATCTGTGACATATATTCGTTTTGTTTTTTTGGGAGATGTGAACAAATAAAACAAAAAGTTCAAAAATTTTTAAATATGTTAATGAATATGGTTGGACAGTTTCTAGCTATTCAAAATAAAATTTAAAAATACTTCCAAACAATTTCAAATGTAAATTTTACTATCATTTTTCTCTAAATATAACAAAATTAACTCTGTAATGTTGTAGGTATGTTAAATAACTTGTTGAAAGCTATACAAATTTTACTCTAACGCTAAATAATTATTAAATATTTTTTTTTTACATATCGTTCCCTCAATGGCAAACTCGCGAATGTGTAAATTTCACAATTTTCAGGAGGACAAAAACAAACTTTGACCTTTCGTGTAAAATCAGGTTTTATACTTTTCGCTTTGATTTTTTTTGGCATAGGCTTCATTATTAATAGTTGTTTATTAATTTATTTTTGAAGTGTGAAAAATATTTGGGTAAAGCAAAGATTTACGAAAGAGACGAAAAGCAATTGCAGTTTCGTTAGTTTGCTGTTGTTAGTTTTTCAAAGTTCCTCAAAATTTCGAGTTAAATTTTTTGCATAAAGTAGCGAATGTGCATATAATTTTTGAAAAACTTGAAATTAATATTTAAAAAATTAGCAAAAAGTATATATGTAAGTAATAGAATGTAATAGAATTTATTTTGTATTGAATTAGAAAATACAAAATAAATTTTATTCCAAAACATTTTGTATAAAAATAAATGAAAACAACAATTAAAATTTTTATCTATAATAACGAATAATAAACAAAACATAACAATTCATTTTATTAAGTATAAAAGTTAAATAAGTTTATTTATGAAAGGGCTTCAATCTTGAAGCTGTTCATAATCAGATTCTTCAGAAATATCTGTTATTGCAAAAGCATCTCTTACTGAACCAGAGGGCGTCAAATTCTCATAAAATACGTGATAGACTGCAATTTGCAATTCACAGTTCTTCTAAATCCCATTGACATTAAAAAATCCCATTGATATTGAAAATCTTATCGAATAGGCTCGTATTTATTAGTTATTATCAGTTTTATTATAATTTGTAAATTTAGTTTATTTTATTTTTATTTTTGAATTTTATTAGTTTTAGTATTTTTATCATATTATATAACAATTATTAAGAAGTATATTATTTTGCTCCACGCATTTTTTTTTTTTTAATTTCTTTTTAATTTCTTTTTTAACATACAAAAAACATTATAAAATATATAAACTGTATAACTATTTTCTGAATTTGTAAATTTTCTAAATTAATTGTAAATTAATAACATAAACAAAAGAATAAAAATAAACTAAAACTGGAAGTTAGATGGCAATTAATGTTGATTTGAATAAGGGTTGAAATTTGGATTGGAATAAAAAAAATCTAAACTAAGTTAAATTAGAATTTAAAATTAAATAAAAATAACTAAATTAAGAAATTCAAAATTAAATTAAATTAAAATAAGAAAGTAAAAAAATAAAAAGTAAATAAAAAAATTTTTTAAGAAAAAAGTAAAAATGGTTATTCAGTAATGTCAATTTCACACTTAAGTTAATTAAACATTATTTAATAAATTTTATTTCAACAAAAAATAATAAAATCAAAATTTATTTAAATATCAAATTTTACAATAATATAATAAAGTATAAATTCAACATACATATATATTTCGTTAAATGGATAATACTAAATAAATAACCTAAAAAATATAATAATATCAAATAATTGAATAAAAAACAGTGCTTTTATTTTCGAACAGTTTTTACAATTCTTAAAAAATTAAACTTAAATAAACTTAACTTAAATAAATTTAACTTAACTTAAATGATAAATAACTCAACATTGATTAAAATAATATAAATTATATCGTCACTTAATTTTATAACTTCTTCAATGCTACTGTTTACATAACCTGGTTGTCAACAAATTTGACATAATAATTAATATTATTAATTACAAACTCAACGAAGATAAAGTGTGATCGTGTTAAAAATAATTTAAGTAGTAGAGTAGACGATAGTAACGATGGAGGCAAATAAAAACTCAAGGTTATTTTCAATGCTTGCACTCGATTTGTAACTAACCGTCGTAGATTCGATAGCATCAGTGATGTTTCTAAAGTTTTGCTTGACTATAAGTACATCTGTTTTATGAAAAAAATCCTATTTAAAAATACGCCGGTATATCTTCTTAAGAAAATAACCCCTGGACGATCATTAAGAAGTGCAAATTTAACTATTCCTAGACACTCTGGTAGATTAAGACATCTATCCTTTTTTGTAAGGACTGTCGGATTGTGGAATTCTTTGCCGAGCGTAGTCAGGTGTGAGTTCTCTATTTCTAAATTCCTTGAGCTTTGTTGGGTATATTTTAAGGAAAAAGTGTAGTCATTAATTAAGAAGAATAAAAATTTTGTAGAATAATGCTTGTTAGGTGTGAGACGTCTGAAAGATAGTTTTGTTTGGAGGAGAGATTTTCTTTCTTTCTTTTTTTAAATTTTCTTTTTAAATTTTCTTTTATTAATTTCTTTTCTTTATAAATTATTTTCATTATTGTTAATTTCTTTAGGTTAAGGTTTAATTTAATTTAATTTAATTTAAGTTAATTTAAGAATTATGAATTTGCTACACATTATACTTTATATACTCCTATAGAGACTTACCGTCTCATGTATATGTACGAAATAAAATGAATAAATAAAAATTTGTTGTAAGTTCGAAGGGTAACCTCTCCTTTGCTTTAAACTGTATTGTATAAAAACTTGCTCATAATCAGTTTTTATATGCAATTTATCCGGGGGTGACCTTCGAATACTGAAACCAAACAAAAATTTTTAAAGGAATATGTTGTGTTCGTCTTCTATAAAAAAAACTTTCTCTGAATTATACATAGTCTATAAAATCTGTGTGTGGTAGCGAAGAAACGCTATACGGAGATGGATTTTTCCGTGAATTTCTTATTTGCTGAACCCATTCTTCTGGAGTACACACCGGAATTCATTTTGCCGTCATAAATTTTTTTTGATGTATTTAATTGCATTGTATGAAGCTTTTTCTTGATTCAAAATATATGTGATTTATTATTTTAACGTAACGTGTGTGTCTCTTAACTGACTCTAAACACATACATACAAATTTAGTATTTTTCTGTTGTATACTCCACAATTATCAGACATCATAAATACAGTTTCTACTTCAGGATACTGCATAATATATTTATATATGCTGGTAGAAAGTTCAATGCTTCCACTTTTTCCTTCGGTCTCATCCCAGAAAAAGCATTCTACTGAAGCATCCCCTAAATTACATACTGTTAAAACATATACTGCTAGCTTTACGTAGAAAAATGGACTAGTAGCTCTCTTAGGGGTAATCAAAACGGCTTGTAAATCAAATTCAAACGCCAAAAGTTTATTATCTTTTTGAGTCTTTTCCTTTTGAATATTTTTTAAATTACGAGCAGCTTCTTTTCATTTTATGTGAATGTCAATTTGGTATTTTTCTATAGCTGACAATTCACCTGTTTTTGTTTTTCATTATATATGTTACATATCATTTATTGCAACCTTACATTATAACCTTACAGGTACTTTCGATTTTTAATTAATAATAATTTTTTCGCTACCTGAATTTGGTAAACTTAATGAATGAAAATTTCTAAAATTTTTAATCGGAATAAATTTTACTCAAACGTTTAAAATTTATAAATTTTCACTTGACATTTAATTATAACTCGATCACAATCGTTCACAATTCAATTTTATAAACTGAATACCGAAAGAACACCCACAACATCTATTTATAATGTTCATTATTCTTTGCAAATCACAAGTTTTAACGTGACATTTTTCATGCTGTAACAAAAAATCTTTTCATTCTGGTTCTCTATTTAAAATCAACTAAACATTTTAAAACAATTTTTAAATACATAAATAAGGTCAAAGAAATAATAATAGCTATTTATTATGCATAAATAGGGATTATTGTAGAAATATTATAATAATTAAAAGATTCGTCACTTTACTGAGTGTAGATTAAGTAAATTTTAAATTTAAATTAAAAATTAACAACGACAATGAAACTAATCTGACACTTTCGCTACTTTTTCAAAGTGTAAATTAGCATTTTAAAAAATAATGACAAAAGTAAATTAACCCAAGAGCACATTCGACAGTTCGTTGTAGTGATAAATGTTAGATATGTACTTTCGCCAAATTACAACAGGCAATTACATAGATTTAGAGACAGTAAAGAACTTAAAAAAACATGTAAAACTACGATGTCAGCTCAAATTCGCTGATTTTGCAGATTCGATAGTTTGTCATTGGGGGGACGATATATTAAAAATCTCTTGTCTATAGAATAGTTATTATATTATATTAATTAAACAATGAAATAAAAATAAAAATATGAAAAAAAAAAAAAATAAGTTTTTCTAAACAAAAAAAAAATTATACTAAATTATATTAACGTACCAAACGTATTTGAATATCGACATTTGGAAAGTATAACCAAGTTTAGTACAACGTTAAATAAAATATGACTAAGAAGAATAAAAATACCATCAACAGAATCGAATCAATTCAGAAGAAATTATTTTGGCTTGCTTTACGAAATTTGCTGTAAGCCGTTTATATCGTTTAAAGCTACTTGATTTGATCAGGAAAGAAATTTCAATTATCATTTTCATATTGTAGATTATTAGAAAACATACCCAACGTTGTCCGGGTCGAACACAAAACGTATAAAATTTTACTTCAATGAATTTTAATTTATGAATTGAATTGAAAAGAATTGGTTTATCAAAAATATTCTAATATCTTTATTGATAACCGTATCTATTCTATCGAATTGTATAGATGGACATGGACCTTCTGGAATACTCTGCAGTATTTTCTGATTAATGAAACAAATCTTCAATAGTTTGTATAATTGTACTAATCGTCAATTTTTTGTTCATAATTGTACTGATCGCTATTTCAATTTTTATATTTAAGTCTTTTGAAATTTTGGCCTTTACAAAGCTGTTCATTAGCTTATTGCAAAATGTCATTTATACGAAATCGACACCAGTCGTATTTCTTTATTTGTGAAAGAGTATCTAAGTGTAAATTTTCATACCTGTAAGACAATTGGTTTTTGACATATGCATTTGATACGTGCTAGGAGTTGTACGTCAGCAACCCAAACCAGTCCAAACTTTTTAAATTGATAGAAGTCGTATTTCTTTATTTTTAAAACAGTATGTAAGTGTAGTTTTTCATGCCTGTAACACAATTGATTTTTGAAATATGCCTGAGACGTGCTAGGAGTTGTACGACACTTACCCAAACCTGTCATTTAATGACTTTGTAAAGTACCGCGTCCGGTTCCTTTTTTGGCTATGACTAACTGTGCAATATATCAGAACGCTATATTTAAAACTGTGGTCGTGTATAGCGAACAAACAAACAAACAAAGTTTTCCTTTTATAAGGTATAGTATAGAAGATGAAAGACGCGAAATATATTCACAGTACATTTCAGGTGTGGTGAATACTCAGGCTAATACTGGTATACGACTTCGTTCTGAGTTATGAAAAGATTTTTGATTCATCGTACAAATTATGAGAAATGTAGGGCCATTTAATAGGATGTTTATGATAGCAAAATAAATATAAGAGTTATACACTTGTGTTGTCTTTATTGAAAAAGCGATAACTCAAAAAAGTAAGTTGCGAGAAAAAGACTAAATTGTAAAAATTATTTTCGCATACCTTAAAATTTAATTTACAAAATTTTAAAATATGCAATTTAATAAATATTAAAAGTTATTTTTTAAAAATATATTTTAGAATGATGAAATTGTGGTAGTTTAGGTTTTTAATGAGATAGTGTTATTTAGGTTTGTATTTTAATTTATTTAAAAGCGATATGACTAGATTTTATTCTTATAAGAGTCCAAGTTAAAGGATATTTGTTTTTTTTTTTACATTTATAAGAATTTCTGATTAAATAAAACCCACTGATAAACCGCTAACATAAGTGTTTTTTTAATAAGTTTTTTAATAAAAATATAAGAATTTATACATTAAAATTATACTATTTGGTTTTTCTGAGCTACCACTTTTTCAATAAGCACTGCAGTATAGATCTTTCATTAAGTAGAAACCAAATTAAAAATGTATCTCTATTGCTATTGCTACAGTTTAATTTTTTTGGAATTAAATATTTGAATTAAATTTTCATTTAAGTAAAGTATGGTGAAAAAAGAATTGACTGAAATGAGTCTGTTTTTTTATTCTAAAACTCGCTAATAAAATGAATAATATATAGTTTAGTTATATAGAAATATCGAAAATGATAGTGTTAGAAGTACGAGTAGATCTTCAACTATAGGTATACAAAAATAGTTTATAAGAATGGCTGAGTGTTTTTCAATTTGATGTCGGAGGTTCTAATGTTGAGATTTATATCAGAACTTAAGTAAATTAAAAAAACTAAATAATAACATTAATAATAAGAATAATTATATAACATAAAAAACACACTATTACTTTACATGTTAATAATAATATCACAAAAGCTTTTTTTGTAAACTTTATCTAGTCTAAGTAATTATACGATGGTACAATGAGTTAAATAAAGTTTAAAAAAAAAAAAAAGTTCTAATGTTGATGGACAACTAGATAAAGATTTATTAAATTTTGAATTACTGTGATTCAAAAAGGTATGGTCAGATATACACCCGCCTTGAAATATATTTAATAACTAGCTTTGTAACCCGTCATAAATGACGGAAGCAAAATAAATCCTAGTTTCTTTTTTTCTTTCATTAGATTCTTTATTCCGAAATTACAGTACTTATGTTTATATCACTTTTTATTTATTTTTATTTATGTTTATATTGGCCTAACACTAATCTTTTTTTTTTATATAACAGAAAAAGAAGTACCATGCCAACAAATTTGTATAAAATGTTTGTATTTTTGTATGGTATACTCGTACTCACTTCCATTTAGTTATAATTCGTTAGTTGGGTTCCATTTAGCATAAATTATACCGTATTAGCGTTGTTGTGGCCTCTGGGAGAGCAAATTTAAAAATTGGATCTTATTTTCATATAAATTTTGTCTTGTGTGTAGGGATCTTATTTTGCTATATGAATAAACTGTTATTATGGTATTGTGTTATTTTTAAAAAAATATTCAAAATTTTGTATCTAAATTGGTAAAATTTACAAAAAATACAAAAACATTTTCATCAATAATTTTCAATTTAAAAAAAACAATGTTTTATTATCCGGCGTAGAAGTAAAGTTAATTATCCTACTCTACTTCTATCAAGTTCTATTGATTGAACAGTGAACCTGAACAGTGAAGTGAAAAGTGAACACTTAACACTGAAAATAAAATAATATTTTTGGAATGGAGCATATAGAACATACAGAATACAGATACAGCAAATAATAAAAAAAAACAAAAAAAAAACAAAAATAATTTTTTTTGAGTGAAGTTAATAATGCCAAAAATAAAAGGTAGAAGCAATAAAGTAGTATAATGTATAATATTATACAATACAAATATGCTGATACACATGTATTTTATTGTGTATAACTTTAAGTAATAAGAATAACCTTTGAGTGAATTATGTTTTTTTTTTGTGTTAAATACTGTTTGCCTTTTGGTTATTATACCATATTAAACTATTGATTAAAATTCTATTAGTCCTTATTATTATAAATCAAAAAAATTGTTTGTTTTATTTATATTATTATTATTATTTATTATTTTTCCTCATTATTTGCGAAGAAGACTAACATTAAATTAAAAAAATATAGTTCATGCAATCAATTTTTCCTGCAAAGGTTCAGCATGGTAGACAGGGGTTAAAAAAAAGCACCAAAGCAATTTGTATATATATGCATTTGTATACATATGCAATTTGTATATGTGTTGGAGCGTTCCGTCGAACTTACAAACATCCAGATAAATGCAGAATAATATATATTTAATAATGTTAAAATTAAAATTTATAGCCAACAAGAGCACTAGATACTACCCTAGTATAATTTTAATAGCCCTATCGGCTATTTGTACTTTTTATATTATTATTTTTCTTCTTGAATTCTTTTTTTTTTTTGTTGCAAGACGATTGTTGGATGGTTTGTGTGTTGATCTTATATTTGAGTTTGTAGGTTAGTTCGTTTCAAGAATTCCCATATTAGTTTAACATTTTTTTCTGTTATGTGAGGATTTCTGTTGAATTTGTGTTTTGATTCGAGGTATATTCTTAAAACTGTTGTAAGTAATTTAGTCTGAAACACTTTTTTGTAACGTATATATCGATACAAAGAGTTTAATTATTATTAGAAATTAGGTGGTAAAGTGAACAATTATGTATTCAGTTTTAAGTATTTTATGAGTTTTATGCAGTTTTATACTGAGAATGTAAGCAAATGATGGAACCCTTTTCCGCTAGGAACATGAGCCATATTATTCTTGCTACACATCAGTCCATCGTATTTATATACATATATGTTGGTAAACAATAGAAATTTGTTTACCGACATACTAATTAGTAGTAGTTACATAGCAAAATTCAGTGTTGTGCGACGTAAATTACATTATGTAGAATACGTTATTTTCTACACGTCGATAATATTTTCTAGACAATACTATTATGTCTATTTCATTGCGTAGACAATAAATATAATTAAATAATAATTAATTATCATTAAGTTAAATAAAAATATTGTTTTTTTTTCCAAAAAAAAAGCAAAATTATATTTGTTTTATCTATGTATTTGTTTTGAAATTTGTAACATAAATTCAATCTGAGTCATCCAGATCCTATGTTTCTTGAAACACTCCAACCATTATTATCATTTTAGTATTAAATCAATTCACATATTGGTACAAAAAGCTTTATATTTTGTTTAACATGTTCTATGAATTCATCGTCAAAATTTCTTATGTATTGATTCAACTATTCTAGAATCACATGGTTTAAGCCAAATTCCACCTTTTTTTTTTTTTTTATTTTTTTTTTTAATTGGGGAGTTCTAAGTAGCCGCGACCTTTTAAGATATATTGTACTTCCTCGTTCATTTCAGAATTGCAGGTGTATGTCCTTGATGAAAGCTATTATTGGCGATTTGTATCCCTGGAAGTGTTTATATCTTTTTCGAGCTACAGCGTTGCAATCAAATAGAATATGGGAGGAGTACTCCTCCTCTTCTAAGCAGAATCTGCATCTATCAGTGCTCGATCTACCAATCTGGAAGAGATGTTTATTAAGTGGGCCATGACCTGTGATGAAACATGTCAGCATTCTGACATTGAGTCTAATCTCCCTAATTATGTGGATATTTAGCTTGAAAAAGAATTTGGACTGCGTAAGTCCTTGAAATTCCACCTCTATTAACAAAAAAATTTTCCAAATCAACTTGCTTAAATTCTTCTAAGTTATATGTTGATCTGTTAATTTTTTATTTAAAACATCTTTTGCATATAGATTGCCGGCTTTTGACAGTTACTATGTCACATGAAGTACTGAAACAGTTTTTCTATCTGTTTATGCTATTGTCGAATATATAGGTTATAGAATATATATCATTTATAATATCAACAGCCTCCATAACAATTTCAGAAAATTTCTCAGCTGTATCAAAATCTCCAGTTAAGTCCTAAGCATGTAAAAAAGCTTGTTCTCTCGTAGCATTATGCAACATTGAACCAATCGTTTTAGTATTGATAGAACAATTTTTCCACACATCAATTAATAAAATTGATTCTAAACTTATAACAGCCTTAGCTGATGTTAGACATTTTTTATATACTTAATCAAGCCAAGCTGGTTAATAGTGTCTTGAAATGAACCGAATCTACTGAAAAATTATTGTTTATATCAATGATTGGCATGGTTTATATTTTACACAGCATAGTTTGCCTACTTCTGCAGTTGCTTGGTTACACTAAAGTCTACTTGTCTACTAAAGTATATTATACCATATTGATCAATAATAATTTCAAATAGGGAATTCTAAATATTATATTTATCAGGGTGTGTACGTGAATAAAAAAATTAATAGTTATACCAATACAGTCTACAAAGCAGTAGCATTAGATATCTAGTGTGGCATTTTATAAGGTGATAGTGAAAAAAAAAATAATCACAAATTCTTTTTTTGGTAATTTTTAAGATTTTTGTCACTGTTATAATGACAAGTTTTGTTAAATTGAGAGTAACAACAAATTCGTTTAAAAATGATAAACCTTACAAATTACTGGAAATTTTCATTAACATTTCTGATTTTTTACTTTTTGTCCCAATCCATATCAATATCATTTTACAAATGTCCACTTCTGAACAATGTTTCTTCTGCTGAACAATTATTTTGAGGTGATTAAAACGATTTAAAAATTACATAAAATAAAAATTTTACTTTCAACCCCAACCCAAAGTTTTTTAAAGAAGTTTTAAAAATTTCAAGCTTGCTAACTTGAAATATAAATAATTAGATATTTTAAAAAAGATGTTAACTTCATAATAACGACATATAACACAATCATACAACCTCATTTCGAATAATGTTCGACCATTTTGTTTATGGCAAATAATACCAGCAAGATTAGGCTTTAAAGGTTACAGAATAAGACAATGAGGATAATATTAAAAGTGAATTCCTATACTTCAAGTAAATTTATGTTAGATGACTTGAGATGGTTAAGTGTGAACCAAAGATTTATAATAAATGTATTGGTAATTGTTCATAAAATGAAAGTTGGTAAATATCCTAATTATTTATGTGGTCAGTTGGTGTATGTGTCAGATAGACAACTATAATTTAAGAAATAGACATATTTAGGAATGAAAAAACTAAAAAAATGCTTCTTTATAAAGGTTTGAAGCTTTTCAACGAATTGCCTTTTGAAATAAGTTGTGAAACAAATACAAATAGATTCAAAAAGAAAATAGTTGAATATGTACTATAGTATGATGTAGATTTATGTAATATTATGAATTTAAAAGAAAAAAGAATAATAATAATAAAAATAATTGTATAATAATTGAAAATAGTTAGATTAACTAAATGAAAATAAATAAATAAAATAAAATAATATTTTTTTATTGTTTTGATCGCTTAATATACTATTAAAATATTTTAACTTGAGTCTGACCTCCTGGCGTATCACAGTTATTTGTAGTTTAATATAAACATTTATTTCTAATGTAATCTAAAACTATATTTTGATATTTAAAGGTTTCCATCTACCCCAATTCTTCATAATATTGTCTTATACTTTAAATAGTTTGATTCATAAAGCTATAAAGAGTTTGTTAGAGAGTATTCTATAGAGTGCAAAAACTCAAATGGGTAGTTTTAATTATCGTATATCAAATAAAAACAACCTAGTAGTGCTAACTGTCTTTCGGTAGTATTATAAAATAGCCACTTCCACGAGCTAATCAATTAATTTACCTTGGCAGTTAATTTACCTCAGAAAACTACAAGCAATTTTGTTTTAGAGAAGGGTTTTGCCTTACAAATTCTATTCCTTTTTTATTCTAAATACTACTAAAGTAATAATGATATTCAAATTTTGTTTTCAATTGTAAGTGATTCTAATATAATGAACCAACTTGTAAATATTGTAGAGTTAAGCTAGGACATGAATTCTATTAGATTATTTGAAAATATTAATATTTGAAATATTTTTATTAATTACTCGTAATTGCGTACCATATCCTTTAAAAGTATACCCCTAAATAAAATTTACATACATTTTAAGTTATAATTAAATAATAATTATATATATATTTTTTTTTTTATTTTTTTACGCAGGCAAAGAAATGGTCGACTATATAGCCGATTATTTGGAAAATATTCGAGAACGTCGTGTTTTTCCTGATGTAAAACCTGGTTATATGCATAGTTTATTACCTGAATCAGCACCATTAGATGGCGAAAAATGGGATAATATTGCTGAAGATATCGAACGTGTTATAATGCCGGGTATAACACATTGGCAGAGTCCTCATATGCATGCTTATTTTCCAGCATTAAATTCATTTCCATCAATGTTAGGTGATATGTTAGCAGATGCTATCAATTGTTTAGGTTTTACATGGGCCAGTTCACCAGCATGTACTGAATTAGAAACAATTGTTATGAATTGGTTGGGTAAAATGATTGGTTTGCCAGATGATTTTTTACATTTGAATAATAGCAGTAAAGGTGGTGGTGTAATACAAACAACAGCAAGTGAATCAACATTAGTTTGTTTGTTAGCTGGACGAACACAAGCTATAAAAAAATTTCATGAACAGACACCTGGTTATCAAGATGCTGAAATTAATGCTAGATTAGTTGCTTATTGTTCAGATCAGGCACATTCAAGTGTTGAAAAAGCTGCTTTAATTGGTAAGAGAATTCTCAAAAAATCAAAAAATTTATATAAAAAATATCAAATATATTTTTGTTGTTTTTCAGGACTTGTAAGGATGCGTTATATTGAATCAAATGAAGATCTTATTATGCGTGGTAAACCACTTAGAGAAGCAATAGAAAATGATATTAAACAAGGATTGATACCATTTTGGGTAATTAAAAATTCTATTTTTATATAATATATATATATATATATATATATATATATATATTTATATCCTTAAAGGACTATACAAGCATAAATATCCTTTCAGTTGATTTGCTTTGTTTTGTTATTGTTATTATTTTCTACTTCAAGTATTCGAAATCATGACAAATCATTTTAAAAGACGACTTACACAACAGGATAAAAAATTAGTCCTAGTTTTGTATTGTTAAGAAACTTCATTTATATAATATGGGTAAATATTGTTGTATATAATGATTTCTTACTAGTTAAAAACAAAAGACAGTAAGCGGATTTTCAATATTGAAGAAATTCCCTTTGGGAGCAATTAAAAATGTTGTTCGTTACTCAGAGTTGCGTACATTTTCTTAAAAATCCTTTTGCAATTCAAATATGAAAAATTACTTGGAATAAATTTTATTTTTATATTTAAGAAATTTTTTCAGTTATTTTTGGAGCATGCTTTTTTTATCTGCTAATTTTTATTAAAATAAAAATAAGAACACCTGTTGTACCATTTCAGGTTTGTTGTACCTTGGGGACAACTGGAGCATGCGCTTTTGATAACTTGGATGAGGTAAGTAATTTTACTAAAAATTTTTATTATATTTGAAATTAATTAGTTTTTGTTTTTTTTTTATATTTCGATTAAAGATTGGTAATGTATGTCGAGAATTTAATTTATGGTTACACATTGATGCTGCATATGCTGGCAGTGCTTTAATATGTCCAGAATATCGTTTATGGTTAAAGGGTGTTGAAAAAGCTGATTCAATAGCATTTAATCCATCAAAATGGTTAATGGTTCACTTTGATTGTACAGCTATGTGGTAAGTATTTTGATAAATTTAAAGAATGTATATAGGTTTTTTGGAGAAGTCCCGTCATTTTATTAAGCATTTTATTGAGCATTTTATTATAATATTACATAAAATTGTTTTATTTATTTTGTATGAGACCTATCGGGTGGAGTTATAAGTTGATCGTATATATTTATTTAAAATTCGGTACTCACTCAAAACACGGTCAAGTAATTGAGTTCTGTTAAAAAAAATATTCTTCATAGTTAAAGTCACAAGTCTTCTTCTTTATTAATTTCTGGTTTGAAAGTTATCAACAATTTGCGTTGTAAAGTTTTTCAACACGGAAATTTTTTCACTATACTGGCAAATTATAACACCATGATAAATTATATGGTAATTAGTATACGTATATTTTTCATCACAACATTTGGCTATGTGGGTAAATTTTTTAAATTTTTGGTCTTTGTACCAATTTCTGAGCCAAGAGATAAGCTTTCTAGTTCTACCAACATTTTTATTGCATTTAATTCCTCCTTAGACCCGACCATTTCAGATCTATTGGACTTCTCCGTTTTATATTTCAAAATTGCAATGGTATATATATGTCCTTGGTGACCGACATTATTGTCAATCTTAGAATTGGGCGATTTGTATGCCTGGAAATATTCAGATATTTTGTGAGCTATGGCTTAACAATCGAGTAGACAGGATGTGTGAGAGGAGAATTAATATTGTTCTGTATCTGTCTGTGTCGGACTTACCAATCTTGATCAAATGTTTGTTGAAGGGTCCATGACCTGTGTCAAACCATGTTAGTGTTTCAATATTGGATCTACTCTCTTTGATGAAAAAATTTAATCGGTTAACAATAAGTTTGAAAAAGGCTTTAAACTGCAAAAGCTCCTGGCAACTATCCCATATGTTTTTAGTTTCTGTATATAATTTCTATTTGGAAAAAAATTCTTTGTAGATAGGCATTTGAGTGAACAATTTTTGGCTCTGGTCCTGCAAAGATATCTGATGTCTCATTTCTAAAATTCCTTCATGTCCAGGAGCCCTCATAATAGTGACTATGACTTCTTCTGCTAGCTTTATTAAGCTTTTATTTTTTAATAGCTAAAAGCTTTTGTTTAAAAATTTCTTTTAAGGCTATCTAAAATTACGCATATATGCTGAGCGTTTATGCCCTCTTTTAATGCATTTTGATGTCGGTACCTCGACGATATATACTTTATTTTGAAGGACAGTGGGGTATGTGCCAAGCGCAGCGCTAAGCTCTAACGTTATTCAAACACGGTAGCACCTGTTTTTTTTTCGGCTTTTGAGTCATGGAAATACTATTCCAGCACCCGGTTTGGTCCCCCTGACTTTAGAGATTTAACTTTAGAATTTTAGATATTAGTACGGTAAAGTTTTAATCAATTGTTTTTGTCATTTATTTTCACATCACAATTGCTTCAGTTTCTATAGTTTAAATTTCTGTAGCATCATGCTGCGGTCTTGTCTTTTGTGTTTGAAGTTATTTGTTAAATTGTAATTTAGTTGCTGTTATTTCTGCCGTCTTCATCAGATATAGATGAAGCGGTAGGAGTATCAGAATTTTTTCCAGGAGTAGTATAGTATGGCATATTTTCAATGCTCCGGTTGCCCCAAGACACTCCAGTTTTTGTTTTTTAGTGGGCTTGAGCTTGTGCTTAAAGCTTAATGCTTTTTTGCTGTTTTTCCTGTTTTTGGCCACCAAAACAAAGATCGCATATGGTATTATAAGTCTCATTATAGACTTGTAGAACCATACAGTCATCTGTGGAGATAATTCCCAAACATTAAATATTATATGGTTTGTCTTATATTTTCTAGAAACAATAACATGTACGCCTTTCAACGTTTAATCATTCGAAGCTTAGCAAATTTTTTAATCATTATGCAAACATTGGAGAATAATATTTCAAATGTTTCTACATTGTTAAGAAGTGTGACATTTGTCTGTCTTCAAACGTCGAATACATTTCTTTTCATATTAGCTTGTTTTGAATAATTTTTTGGACCAAAATTTAAGTTATTTTGCAGTTTATTGCTTTCACAGTCTTACCTCTAATTATTGTATGGTAACCATAAACTAAATAAGTTTAGTATTTTAAAAATATTTATATGTGCCATATATAACTTAGCATAAATTGTATCAGATCGCTTTGACTTTTAGTTTAGTGTATATAAACTAGAAATAGTTTTTTTTAATATGTCTGATTTCCTGATACAAATCAAAATACATTTTTTTACTTTGCCTAACATTTATATTACATAATGTAAGACCAAAACAATTTATTTAATAAATTATCAATTTAAAGTAAAATATTATTGATTTCCTTCTCCTATCTCTATCTCCTATATACACATATGAAGGAAATCAATATATTAAAGTAATGACCAATCATCATCGTCATCATCACGTAAATCAAGAGTTCGCTGAAATGAAAAATCGTGAAAATTTGTTTCATTTGTTGTTGTTGTAAAAGAATAAAAAAAAAAACACAGAATACATTACATTATATTCTAAACAATCTTCTTTTCTCTTCTAACCTATTGGACTTAAATTAAACTGTTTTCATTGAATTAAACTTAACATTTGCATTGAATCGCAATACGTTTTTATCCATAATCATGGCAAATAACAAGAAATAACAGAGAATTTTCTTTTTTTGTTTTTGTTTTTAAATATAGAAGTCAACTCTATATGATGCTGAATTAATATCTATTACCTAGAGAGAAACGCGTTTTTACCGTTATTTCAATATCCAGACATATACATATTTTTTTTTTCTATTTCATTTTACAGTTTTTTATTCGTACAACATCGCAACTCTTCTGATTCAATAACAAACAAATTCTAACTGTATAATATTATATTCTTTAAGATAGATATATACTGAACATGATGATTTAGCGCGCGCGCGTTCTATTGTGGGTTCAGTTGAGTTGTACTTGGAAGTAAAAACAGAAGAAAAAAAACAATAATAATAATAATAATAATAATAAAGAGAAAAATAACTAATGAAAATATGGTGCAATTCATTTTCATGACCAGTTTTTTGTTGCAATTTTGTTATTGAACTATGATGAGGGTATAATCATTGTACCTAAGCAGAATAGAAGTTGTTTTACCAGTTTAAACAATATTTCAATATCGCGTTTTTAACTATATATATCCAAACAATATCACAAAGTAAAAAACATTGGTTACATGATTTAGGAATAAAAACAATAATACGAAAATGTATGTAAAATGTTTCAACCTGCTGGCCTAAAATTACGATCATTAAATGTACTGGAAGATTTTATAGTTTTCGATTTTCTTTTATTTTTGTATATTTCATATTTACGCTATTTTGAGTTATTTTGAGTATGTATTTTTGTTTTTATAATTAGAAAAATTAAAAACTAAATTTTTATAATTAGAAAAAAAAAATAGGTCCAGAAATTGTTTTTTTTTTTTTTCAAAAATATGATCTTTTGAGAATTAATGTTTATTATTATTTAATAATTTCTGGACCTAATTCATTATTTTATTATTTTATATGATTATCGGTTTAAGAGAGCATTTTACGAGTAATTAATCTTAATCTATGTCTATCAATATTTTAATCCTTTACAAATTTTTTCAGCTAACATAATTTCATTCAAGCTTAATTATTTTGGTTTTATATCATTTATTAATACTGTACTAGTGAAATATAGTGTCTTATACAGTTTTAGTTAATTTGTTTCAAAGATAGTGACACTTCATCATCCATAATAGAATACGTTTCGTATGAAAACATTATTTAAATAATATATTTCTACTTGAGACCGCTATTTATTAATTATAATTTAAGTTAAAGCGAAATTTAACGTTTTTAACAGAACAGGGATTTAAATATACTGATATTTTTCTCTATCAATGAATAGGTATAAAGAAAATTTACTACGAATTACGATACACATTACATTGGCTATACCTAAGTACCTACCTACCTATATTTAATGATGAAAATAAAACTCATATGCTACCTGCACTCTCTTGAAATTTGTATAAATAGGATGGTTACTGGTACAGGTGTAGGTTTGGTCATGGTGTGGTGATTTATTTTCTCTCATTTTTAGTGAATAGATTGAATAATTTTGAGGTGAAATGTTGACAACTAACTATATATTATAATATATGATGATACTCTAAGCGCAGACGTGATAGTTTTAAATTGACATGATGACAAAAAAAAAACCCAGTGCTAACAAAATAGTAAAATTTCCTATCTTACAGAATCTTACGAAAATTCATATTCAGCTAGACAGATTTTTCATCTTTTTATTTTTTAATTGCTTTTAGTTATTTTTGTAAGTCATTTAAGTGTAAATTTACAGTACATGTTTATAGTAATTTACAGTAAAAATTTAACATAATAAAAATTTAAAAGAAATATAACGGGTTTCGTATTAAAAATAACTGATTTAATTTAAAAAATCATATTTAAGGATAGAGTATGACAACCTTATTATCTATTTGTCGTTGACTCATATGGCCCCAATATTGGTCCCCTGAAAGATAATTGAACAATTCATAACAATTTATATAATTAAACAGGTGTTTAAAGTAAATTCAATTTCAATTTTTGAAGCAGGTATTTTAGAGATATATTCTAAATTATAAAATATGTAGAGTAATATACTGGATATCTTTCTGGGCCACCAAAAACTCCGTTAAATTTCAATACTTGCAAGTGTCAGTTATTTCACATATTATTGAGCACATAGTAACCTGACGGTATACGTCAATATAGAGTGGGCAAATAATGGCTATACTTGTTGATGTTGTAAACTAAGTCAATCGCTTAATTTTAATTGTGATTGTAATTAACTTTGCTATGTTAAATTGGATTTGTAAAAATTATAAAACTACATTTGAATCTAACAACATTCCATTCAATCAACACTAAAACTATTGTCCATCAATATTGGACAACGTGTTCAGCAGTTTTTCACATAAAAAAGTGTGGGTCATTCTATACTTTTTTAGGTAGAATAAGATCAGAAATTTCCAAAGATATTGAAATTAATATATATAATACGCTGATACTGCCACATATCAACTACTGGTGTTCAATTTTGTTCCTAAGTAATGTTCCTAATCCAAAAAACACAATTGAACAGACTTCAAATTGCACAAAATTGAGCGATGAGAATTATTCTAAAATGCGATATTAAAACCTGTATCAAAGATATGTTAAGTACATTGAAATGGATGGATGTTAGAAGTAAATTGAAATACAACGTACTGATTCTGATCTTTAAGCTTAAGTATAATTTACTACCCAATTATATGCAGAAACACTTTGAGTATGTTAGTGGATATTGTTATTTACGAAACAGGGGAGATTTAAGAACACAGTTATAAAAAAAAAAATAGCACACATAACTCACTCATGTACAGAGGAGTACAAATTTTCAATGAATTACCAAATAACATAAAAAATTAAATTAGAATTAGTATATTTGTAAAAATTAATACGAGAACATAATAATAAGTAGGTAATTTTAAAATTAATTGGAAAAATTATAAAGTTTCTTAGAGACTAATAAAATAAATCTAAATCTAAATCTAAATCTATATACATAGATTATCACAAATCATTTACATACGGCATACCAATATGAAACTGCATGCCAATATTAATTTACTAAGATTCGAAAAACAGGAACAATTTCGAGTCCATCTATAATCTGTAAGCAATTTACCCACTGTTATTTAATAGTTTTTTTCATCTAGTTAAATTATGCCAAGGACTTTCACTAAATATTATAATCTATTATACTGAATTTAAGATGGATGCACCTATAGTCTTCAGATGAGCTTTTGAGTTATATTTTGCCACTTATTTTACTTTTTCAGATGTATTATTAAATTTGCTTTAAAAATCTAGATTTAAAAATCTGGAAGTTGTCTTATTTTAATTGTCTAATTCACTGTGAATTGTGCTATAACTTCAGTTGTCTATACAGTTCACTAAAATGAATTTAAATTACAAAAAAAAAAAAAAATCATAAATTTTATTAAAATTAAAATTTTATTCATTTTCTTATTTTTATTTTATTTTAGGGTCAAAGATAGTACTGCAGTTCATAGAACATTTAATGTTGAACCATTATATTTACAACATGAAAATTCTGGTTTAGCAATTGATTATATGCATTGGCAAATACCATTAAGTAAACGATTTCGTTCATTAAAATTATGGTTTGTATTACGTTCATTTGGTATTAGAGGTCTACAGAAACATATTAGAGAAGGTGTTCGTTTAGCACAGAAATTTGAAGCTTTAGTTTTGGCTGATCATCGTTTTGAAATTCCAGCAAAAAGGCATTTAGGTTAATTTAAAAATTTTGATAGATAAATTTTGTTTTAAAATTAAAATTATAGAAATAGAATAATAAAATTTAAATTCTATACAAATTTATTGCATCAAATTTAATTGATTTCGATTGTTATATAATCATCAGCAGAATAATAGAAGCATCATTATAGCCTTCTGATAATACATAGTGTAACAACCGAACTCGATTCATATATTTGAATTGAATTTAATGAAGCAAACCTAGAGTTTTTATTTTATTATTTTAATTATTAAACGAATTTCAACATAGTTAAACACAAGAAATAATTTTTTTTTTCTTCACAACAGGAATGGTAGTATTTCGTATTAAGGGAGAGAATGAACTCACTGAAAAATTATTGAAACGTTTAAATCATCGTGGCAAATTACATTGTGTTCCAGCTTCATTAAAAGGTAAATACATAATTAGGTTCACAGTAACATCAACCCTGACAACAATTGATGATATATTAGAAGATTGGACTGAAATTAAATTAGTAACATCAGATTTATTAGATGAAATGAATGTTAAAATTGATCGAGCTAAAGTTACATTAAAAGGTAATTTATATTATAGGATATAAATATTTAACTAAAATGGTAAAATTGAATAATTGATTAAATGTAAAATTGTGGCTTTAAGTATATAAGCCTGAGGATATGTGTATATTTATATTTAATTTTTTTAAAAAAAAAAAATAAATTTCTTCTAAACTTCAATAGTAGATTATATTTTTTGCTAACATTATGCTCACACTTATATACTTACCCTAATTGATGGTTATGTTATCAATTTTTTGATCTATTCATAATTCATATCTCATAAGGATATTTTGTAGCTCTATGACTACTCATTGCCGAATTTTTGTTATTTCATAATCAACCAAAGCGTTATTATATTTAGCACTTATGTACTTGGTTGGGATATAGGACAGTGTAATATAAGATGATATAAGATTAAATAAGAAGAAAAGTATAAGAATGAGATAGATTAGTATATAGACATATTATCATTTTGTTTGTTGAATGGGAAAATCTATCAGAGGGAATATGATTCTGCCATTATTTTGGAGTTCAAATTATGAACGAATTTTCATTACCTGATGTGTTTTACCAATTGAGATTTCCACAATGCCATTGTTTTGATATGAAGAAGCAGTGCTTTTATTTCTGTTGAGCATATGTTCATACCTGTTGTGTGTGTTTTCTATAGAATAACAATACTAACAGTTCGATTTACAACAAAAATTATCCATTAGAGTTCTATCATCTTCAAAAATAAGTATTGAAATGATGGTTAATTATATAATATGCTAATGCCAGCTTCTTCAGTTTTAAGATTTACAAAAAGAAATTAAAGAATGAGTCAGATCGCAATCTTATGCTGTCATCTCTGGATTGAATTGATGGTTGTTTGAAGTAAATCGTTGATGAAAATCAAGAAGAGAATGGGTACAAGAACAGATTCTTGTTAAACACCAATATTCATATAAAATTTTTTTAGATGTTTAGTCGTTTATTTATAGACACTAATCGTATTATTCGAAAGAAAATCTTCAATCCATTTAGAAAATACAGACCCTAGAATTATTTTTTTTTTTTATAATATTATTAGCCAAAACTTAGGTCAAAGAAACATTTATGCTTTCGTATCGTTGGCTTTTTTGAAAAGAAAAAGAGAAAGAAGTATAGGAGACAGGTTCAGCGGATAATTGCGAATTGATGTTCACTTTGAATTTTTGTAAATTAAACACATAAAAACTACCCCTTCTTGGGTGAAATGCTTGTAGTGAAATGCTATTTCACATTCTAGAAGTTCTGACTATATAAACTAATCTCTATAACCAGTCTTGAATTATCTTGATATTTCCATGATGTAGGGGTGGGCATTGCAGTCTCACGCGTTGCTGGACGAAATTGCTTAAGAGGTTTTTTTTTTTTTTTTTTTTTTTTTTTTTACGTGGATTGGTGGGAATCTTCATAGACACAATGAGCCCCGTAGCTTCCATTGTGTGCCAGATTTTTACTGACTAAACCACACCCCTCCCATTAATACTAGTCCAACGGACTAACCATTAATTTATTGCTATTTTGATTTTCTTAAAGAAAAATTTTACGAAATTCTATCGTATTAAATCTAGTGGCTTAGTTCTTTTAAGCCTTCTGACATCATTTTGATTATCTAGCAATTGAGTGGCCTCAACGTTAACATGTCCCTCCAGACGAGCTATATGCTTTGTTGCATATCTTTTTATTTCATTTTCTATGCAAGGAATTTTTAGATCTCTGTGCAAATCACTGTTGCGAACATACCAGGGGGCATTTACCATGTTGCGCAAGACTTTATTTTGGAATTTTTGTATACAAAGTACATGTGTTTGTTTGGCACATCCCCATATTTGTATGCCGTACAACCATATTGGTTTGAGTATCTGATTATATAACAAAATCTTGTTATGTATAGGTAATTTAGAATTACGACCTAAGAGCCAGTACATTTCTCTATACTTATTTTCAAGCTCAAATTTTTTCTTTTTAACGTGATTTTTCCATCTAAGTTTGACATCTAATGTCATTCCTAGGTATTTAGCATTGTTTTCTTGGGGTATATTGACCCCATTCAGATTTACCAATGGTGGTTGATTTTCTAATTTTTTATTTGTAAAATTTACATGTACTGATTTTAACTCATTGAGTTTAATTTTCCATTTCTTTGTCCAGAGGTATAGCTTGTCGCTTGCTCTTTGCAATTTAATTGTAGCCTCGTCAATATTTGATCCTACTGCCATCAACGCAGTATCGTCAGCGAATGTAGCTACAGTTATATTTTCCATTTCTGGTAAATCATTGGTGTAGAGCAAATACAGTATGGGACCCAGAATACTACCTTGAGGCACACCCGTTTTAATATCTCTAATAGTAGAATACTCTTCGTCTTGTTTTATTCTGAATAGTCTGTTTTCTAGATATGATGAGAGTATATCTACGTATTGTTTAGGTAACATATTGTTTAGTTTATTTATTAAGCCTCGATGCCATACTTTATCAAAAGCTTGGGCTACATCTAGAAATATGGTAGAGCATACTTTCTTTTCCTCTAAAGCTTTTTCTATTATGTCTGTTATTCTATGAATTTGATCGATTGTCGAGTGCTTAGATCTAAAGCCAAATTGATAATTTGGAATCAGATTACTATTTTCTATGATCGGTCTCATTCGAATCAATAATAGTTTTTCAAATAATTTTGATACTATTGGTAGTAATGATATTGGTCTGTAGGATTTGACCTCATTTATGGGCTTACCTGGCTTTGGTATCATAATTATCTCTGCTATTTTCCACATATTCGGCACATACCTTATTCTTATAGCAGCGTTTATAATGCGTGTTAGCATTGTTATAGCTTTTTTCGGAAGTTCTTTCAGGACTTCCGATGTAATTAGATCAAAATCTGGAGCTTTTTTATCTCTGAGTTTTTTAATTTGTTCCACTATTTCACTCTCTGAAAATGGTGATATAACATTTTCTTGCCAATTATTATTTTCTTCAGTGAGATCATCCGAATCTGTCTCGTCTGGACAAAAAATTTCTTCAAGATGATCTGCGAATGTTTCAGCTTTATTTTTATTATCTCTCGCCCATTCACCGCTTTTCATTCTGATTGGCGGGATTTGAGAGATCGAGGTTTTTGTACTCTTTGTTGCTTTCCACAACGAGTAGTTATTTTCTCTTTTAGCTGATAAATTTTTTATATATTTTTCAAAATTTTCATTTTTAAGATCTTTAATTTTTCTTTTAAGATTCTGAGTTAATCTATTTAGCACAGTTTTGTCTGCCGGATTGCTTAAGAGGTGGAAGTAATGATTTTAGTTCTTCCGTGCATTTGCCTACTCTCGCAAGATATCTGTAAAATAGAGTTAGTGTTCCAACGACATGACTATGACCAAGTGTTGATGAAACATCATCTATAATGCAAAAGGCGCGTTTTTGTACTCTGTCAAGAAAACTTAAGCAGTCTTTGAAGCCTATAGATTTGAGTTATACTCCATCTTGGGTTGTATATGTAGGCCTTATAGATATTAATCAGATCAGTTATAGTTTAGCATTTAGATATTTAAGTTGCAATAGTATATTCGATTAATATTTAAAGCATTATATATTGTTGTACGCAATAAATATTTAGTAAGAATAAAATACATACTAATACATGAATAAATTGAAGAAATGTAAAGAACATAACAAAGGATATTTTTAATTTAATTAATGAAGTGAAGATTAGTAAAAACAATTTGTTTGAACAAAATATTTAAAATTTATTTGTAATAAAAGATGTATTAACAAAATAAGTATAATATGATTAAAAATTATTTAACTTTTATATTTAAAACTATTTTTTGACTAAACAAAAATTCATTTAAATATGTTTTAAAAGAAATAGAATTTGATTTTCATAAAATTCTCTATACCATTACTCGAAATTGTTATTCATTTAAAAATCTAAAACTTCACTTTAAATAAAAAAAAAAAACAGACATTCGATATTTCTAAATAATTTTGATATCAAACAAAAATAAATAAACAAATATTTAATACACATGTTTTTTTTATATCCATTTTATAAAACGCGCTTAATTAATAGCGGATATGAAATGTTATAATTTGCATGAAGCTCGTTTCTATACAACGTTTTCAAAAATTCCCTATAAACTTTCCCGATTCATTTTCGAAACGCGCGTTTACCAATAATACCAATTTTACAAAATGGAAGGAATATCCGAGTCGCGATTGAAACGCCATTTTCAATAATAGGCACTATTAATTTTTTAACAGAATACGACCTAATGAATTTTTAATCACATTCCAAAAACAATTACAATTTGATTAATACAAACTTTGATCTTATATAAGGCATTTTTGTGCTGTGATAAGATCACTAAACTGAGATAATTCCGCTTCCGCTTCCACATACATCATTTCAACTTGCTTAAGAGTGGAATTTAGCAATTATAATAAATATATGTATAAAATTTGAAACTAATACTATTAAAGGAGTTCTAGTTTATGCTTTCAAAGTGATAACACAATTTTTTATACTTAATTTTTTATAATAATTTAAAATACCATTCAAAAATCTTGTTATTTATATTGTTAATCAATTTAATATGGTTTGGGTACGATATAATTTTTTAATTTGGATTTTCTCTAATGTTTTTTTTTATTTCAGACACAAAAGAAAAAAATGAAGGATTCGGTTCAAGCTTATTACTTTCGAATTCACCAATGTCACCAAAAGTTGTAAATGGTTCATTTGCTGCTATTTTTGATGCTGATGAATTTTTAGCAAAAACTTATGCTGGCATTCGAATAGCTGTAAGTTAATGTAATATTTTATTTATTGTAATTAAAAAAAATGTTCATGTTTTTTTCAAATATATATTTTTTGAATGAATTAATTTTCTCTTCCAATTTTAAATTCTGTTCTATTAAATTTTTTTTGAAATTAATTTAATTAATATTGAAGCGTTGAATGGCATATCTATCTAAAAAAAAAAAAAAAAAAAAAAGTTCTGCGCCTGTTTCTTAATTTTTCAATACAATTTTTTTTCATTATTGATTTTATTTTATTTTCTTTTTTTTCTTTTTATTTTTAGGGTTTATTCCTATTTAATTGGGTGAATAATATTGCTTCCTATATTTTTTTGAATATTTCGGTTCCAAGAAGAACTTAAATTTCTCCATATATTTGTTTTTTTTTTTTTTTTTTTCTTAGCTATTATTGTTAATTGTAGAAAATTATTTAAATGTTCAACAAAACACAAAAAAAAAAATCAAAATAATATTGTTATGGTTATTGATTGAACTGCAATAAAATATTTTATTTTATATTATTTTTTTTTATTTTTTATTAATTATAATTTAATTTATTTAAGTTTAATAATATTATTAATTATTAATTAATAAAGTTATTATTGATTTTAATTAGAATTGATTTTTTTTTTATTATAAATTGTTTTTTTTTTTTTTACATCTGAACCGATAGAAAGAGTTTTTGCGTTTTGATGTTGCCTTGTCGTCCATCTTAATTTTATAATTCCCTATTTTAGTATTTGAATTTTGAGTTTGATTTTGCGCTTTAAATGTTGTCTTTTTTATTATTGTTTTTTGTGTCTTTGTAATAATTTGTATCTAGAATCCAACAACACTAGAAATAAATCTACCACCTTTACGTCCTTTAATAAAACGACCAACAAATTTCACAAATTTTCAGCATCAAGATTCACCATCAATGAGACGTCGAGTTCGTGGTATTTTAATGTCAGGTAATTATTAATAAATTACTACAAAATAAATCGATTTTCAATTTTGTTTTTTTTGTTTTGTTTTTTTTTGTTTTTTTAATTATAATAATTTTTAATATTGAACCCAGTCTTTGAAATTGAACAATACAGTCTTTCAAAGTTCCTTGTGGTTGTTCCAGGTGGGTTTGAGCTACTAAAACTTTTAAGTATGAACATATTTTGTTGGCTCTAAAAAGGCAGATAACATGAATTGACTTCCTTTTATATAGGAATTTAATGCGTACGACAACAACATTATTTTTTAGTTTCCTATGAAATAATACAAATTGTCTCTGACGGAAACATTCAGTAGTTTGTATGAAATTCTTTTATATATACGCAACATATATTGCCTGACGGATAAGAGTCCCCATCAATAGTTAATCATTCATGATGTACACATTACACTCCATTGTATTGCTGGACCCTTACCTCGTTGCTTCTATACACTCTATTGATTAGCTGCATAATGCTGCTGTGCTTAATTAATTTCCTCCTTAATTTCCTCCAAACCTATAGATCACAATCTTATATATAATACACAAGATGAAGGACGTGGTGAATAAAAAATCAAGAATAATTGAATAGTAAATTACACCACAAAAATATTAAAATTTTAGCAAGTTCTTGGTGCTGAATAGTTAAAACATTTCAAATAGTTACACCAAATAGTGACGGTTATTTCTAAGTTGAGCGACATCTATACTCTAAAAGAAATTTCAATTACGGGCAATTTTTAAAAAGGTTTCATAAAAATTCTGTCATTTTAAATAAACACACAAACTTATAGAAAAAATTACATAAACAAAAACACAAACAAAACAGAAAAACAAAAATCAGACAAGAGCATACTCTTCAAAGATTAAATAATAAATGTTATTTCATTTGCTTCTTCTATTTAAAAAAAAATATATATATACAGTAAAACACAGTTATAGTCATTCGCTAAATTTCAGTAATATTTCTGACTATAACCGATTTGTGACTATAGACGTAATCAAAACAAAATTGTATTTTTATAAACAAAACCAAATTCAATAAAATATCTTGCGTATCAGTGTACTGCATGAATCCATTCATTATTGTGAACACTTATGAATATACTTACATTTAACAATATACAAACAATACAATACAAATAAGAAATGAGTGAAAATATCAATTATACTTATTCTGTATCTGTATTTATATTGTATTGTATTCCTTGCTAAAATGAATTACACTACTTTCAAATATAGTGAATAGAGAAAATGTATTGAGTATATTGAGTATATTGAATATTTAAGTTTTATAAACATTAGTAATTTTATTAGATATGAATATGTATTGTATTGGCAAGTTTTTTCAGAAATTCAATAGGAAGATGAAACCTTTGTTGAAAATATAGTTTGTTGCCGGAAATGTTATGGATTATTGAAATTTAACGGTAAGAAAACTACAAATCTTTTGCGTCACAAATGTTTTATTGAATTTTGCCATAATAAAGAAAAAGTAGAAACAAAAATTCTTCAAAAAGTGGGAGCTGAAAAAAAAAATATTTTGGATTTATGCTGTAAGTGGGCTATTAGAGATTGTCGATCATTTTCTGCAGTTGATGGAGAGGGTTTTATAAATTTAGTTCAAGAACTTATTAAAACTGAAGCAAAAAATGGTGATTCTGTGGACGTCAAAGATTTATTACCCCATTCTACAACAGTTTCCCGGCATGTAAATGAAATTGCCGTAAAAGAAACAAAAAATATTCGAAAAGAAATCCAAGGTGTAGTTAATGAAGGTATTGGTGCTATAACATCAGATCTTTGGACGGATAATTTTATTAGAAGCACTTGTGTGCAATATTTCATTATATAAAAGAAGCGGAAATGCAAGAAATTGTTCTCAGAATGAAATCTATGGATTTTGAAAGATGTACCGGCAATAAAATATTATCAAAAATTAAAGAAATTTTGGAAGATTTTGAAATACAAAATTTTGATAAAATTGTATTTGTAATTGATAAAGGAGCTAACATCATAAACGCATTCAAAGATTATAAGAGAATCAACTGTTCGGATCATCTATTCAAATCGTAAAAAAAGGCTCTTTCTTTGTTATTAATAATGAGTTCTCAAATAGTGCATAGCTATTTAAAACTAAAAAAATGTGATCCTTTTTGTAAATATATACATGTACGTACATATATATTTATATAAATAGGAATGTACATTCATATATTAGAAATCATCAAATGAATGAATGTGCACCTTTGATTTTGTTTTTAAATTGTTTATTTTTGAAAATTATTCAATTAAAAAAAAAGAAGCAAAGAAAATTATTTTTATTTAGAAAACTATACAATATATCCAACTATAAATAATAAATATTCATATGTATGTACAACGGTTCACGTACAATATATCAACAATTATAAAATTATTTTATTACAGTATTCATTGAGAAAAATAAAATATTTTTTTTTCTTAAAAGCCTACTCGATAAAAATGATATCCATATTTGAAATTTTGGTAGTTAAAAATTCCAAAATTTTTAAAATTATACAAAATCAAATAATAAAAAATGAAAAACAATAATATACATTCAAGAACAATAAATTATACAGAAACAGATACATAAAAATTAAAAATCAACTATATGTACACCAATTTATAATTATACGATTATATACACTATTGCGTATAACAATTTTAAATTTTATTTTATTCATAAATAGCAATTCTGTTATGTAATCCCAAAATATAAATATTTGTAATAAGGAACATAAAAAGACAATACATATATAAATCAGTTTTGACTTATTTTTTTATTTTATTGAGAAATATGGCGTTATATTTTAATGTGACTGACTATAAACGATATCGATTGTATGAACTTATGAAGCTTATTACTTTCTTTCAAAAATTTTTTTGACTACAACAGAATTGTGACTACAAACGTTTTTGACTGTAAACGAATTAAAATACATCGATCTACTACATTGAGAGTAATGGGATTTTATTGTTTTAAGTTATATTGAAGTTAGTATTAATTTCGTCATAAAGTATTAGGTATTAGACTTTAATTTCATTGTAAAGTATATAATATTTAAGAATTAAGCGATTCAAAAAACAACTACAATTATTCCAAAACAAATATTTCTTTTAAAGTCGTATCTGAAAGAACTGCTTCTGTGCAAATGCACAGGGGTTTCACTAGTTTATATATCATATCATTACGATCATGACGATACACGATGCTTGATCACGTTGATAAATGAGTCACTTGTGATGTATGCCAAATTTTCTTCCTTAAAGCCCAATGTATCAAAACATTTTATTTTTCCACTCCTGCGGCCCAATGTTATTAAAAAAAAATTTTATTTCAATATTTATTAGAGTATTTCAATGTTATTTTTGAAAATATTTCAAGCAAAGAAATACTTTTGGATCACATTTTCTACAATACTACATCCAAATTGACTTGATAAATCTTTATAACATTCATTACGTCGAACTTGTTTAATTCGATTATCTTTTGTCTTTTCTTCATTTTTAATCAAAATATGTTTGTATATGAGCATTCTCGTTTATTCATCACTGGTGATACACAAACAAAACAAATAAAATATCCTAAAATTATTATTATTAATAATATATATGGATATTTCATGTATCACGGATGATCTGTAATATTTTTTTGATTTGAATCCTTGTAATATTTTAATATTTAAACTGCTGACTACCTCGCCACAGTTAATCAGTCCTTATCTTCATATCAGCTTTAAAATAGCTTTGTAAATGGAAGAAGCTTGTTCTCCATCAGTGATAATGTTGAGTTGGGTTTAATCATCTAATAGATTTTATTTAATTTCAACCACAACTGTTTTCTATTGCTTTGATATGGATTTTCTATATAGATCTCTTACCCAATTGTATGCCCACGTTCTCTTCCAGTATTCTTTGGGACTACTTCGTTATTTAGCACCACCATCGTCACAAGTTTTTCTCTTCACGGTAATTGTGTTGATTTTGTTTCATTCACTCTGATTCTCGACTTCTTTAGCCATTGCTGAATTTTATTTACGCTGTATTGTATTGCAGATGTAATTGGTAATTATATATTTTATTTTTGTTTCTGAAATCTGGATTTATGATTATGAGAAAAATGATTTTAAAATACCCGGTTATAATTTTTATGCTACTACAAATGATTCTTTTTCGGCTGGTGGAGTTGGAGTATTTGTTAAAAGTAATTATTACTGTGAAACTTTTAGCTTTAATCTTAAAACTGCTGATATTATAAAAATTACTTGCGATATTAACAGCTACAAATTTACGTTTTTATGTATTTATAGGTTACATAGTTTTAATGTTAAAATGTTTCTCGACGATTTTTCAAATTTTTTAGCTAAAGAAAAATCTAGTAATCTTATTATACTAGGTGATTTTAACTTAGATATTTTAAGTGTGAATGTAGATGTTGATTCTTATCTTACTATGTTGTATGAATATGGCTTATTTTCTTTTATTAACGCACCAACCAGGCCAACTTCCGGAACATGTTTAGATCACGTTTTCGCTCGTTTTACTCATATTTCAGTTAATTCTTGTGAAAGTGCCAATTTCGACTTACAAATTTCAGACCATTGCATGACTGGCATTCTTGTAAAGGATTTCGTAAAAAATGTTGCAAATAAATCCTTTGCCTTACCAACTATTGTTAAAATAGATTACGTTAAGTTAAATGAAAGTCTAAGATTTGAATTTTGGGAAGAGGTACATCAAGAAAATAATGCTTCCATTGCGTATGACAAATTTATAAAAATATTAGAACAACATATGAGACCATGTACTAGGAAGGTTAGAGCAAAATTTAATGAAAAAAGATTGAAACCTTGGATGAGTCTGAGTCTACTCCGCAAAATAAGAAGGAAAAATAAGCTCCGAATGATATGCTATAAACATCCACTGAATGCAAGAATTAAAAAATCCTATATTAAAATGTGTACTAATTTAAAAAAAGAAATTCCTAAATGTCGTGATAATTATTTTCAAAATGAATTTAGAAAATGCAATGGAAATTTAAAAAATGAATGGAAGCTTGTAAACAGTATCATAAATAGGTCTCCTGATAATAATAAATCTTTAACATTGTCAAACAATGGTTCCTTAATAAATGACGAAGCAGTAATTGGTAACTTATTCAATAACTACTTTACTTCAATAGCTGAGAACACTATTCCAGGTCAACCATCTATATTATGTTCTTGTTGTCACAGTCTTAATCTTGTTAATGATGTTTATCGTACGAACAGTTTATATTTTAGTTCGATTTCGCCCTATGAATTAATGATTGCTATTAATGCCCTGAATAGTTCTAACTCTTGTGGTGAAGACGGTATTTCGAATGTATTTTTAAAAAATGTTGCCTTTAATATCATAGATATTTTATCACATATTTTTAATTTGAGTTTATATTCTGGAGTTTTTCCTGAGTCATTAAAACTTGCAACTGTTATACCACTCTTCAAGAAAGGTAACCCTAAGGATGTTAGTAATTATAGACCTATTTCTCTACTTTCCTCAATTTCCAAAATATTTGAAAAACTAGTTAAGAATAGAGTTTTGGATTATTTAGAAAAAATCAAGTTTTTTAACTCAGAACAGTTTGGTTTCAGGAAAGGGCTATCTACTGAGGATCCTTGAGCTCTACTTAATTTTTGCATAAATATTAATAAAGGATTAGATAGTAAAAAATTTTGCGCTGGACTATTTGTCGACATAAAGAAAGCTTTTGATATGGTCAGTCACGAAATTCTCTTAAAAAAGTTATATAATATTGGATTTAGAGGTGCAATTTTTGACTGGTTTAAATCCTATCTCAACTTTAGAATGCAAAGGGTTAATATTGGTGGTAAAAAAACTAGGCCTCAGTTTATTAAACATGGTGTACCACAAGGGTCAGTTTTAGGACCGATTCTTTTTTTAATTTATATTAACTCTCTTTTCAATCAAAATTTTAAAGGTAAACTAACTGCTTTTGCTGATGATATCGGCTGTTGTTATACCTCGCTAAGTCCCCTTAATATGGTTGCAGAAATTAATCACGATCTAAATGTGTTAAGAAGTTGGTTTTCAGAACATAGGCTTGTTGTGAGTAATAAAACCAAATTGATGTTTTTTAGTTTATCTCAACAAGATTATCCGGACTTAGATTTAATTTTCCATGCGTCTGAATGTAGTAAATTTAAATTAATTAATGAAAATTGTTCTTCCATTGCTATTCAGCGTTCCTTTTGTGATGATTCTTTTTGTAGTGTTAATTGTTTCAAAATTGAAGTAGTGAAAAGCTTTAAATACTTGGGTGTTACTTTTGACAATAATATGAGTTGGGCTGAACATTCATTGTTTTTAAAAAAGTATTTACGATCTACGTTACGTAGCTTTTATCGACTTAGGCAACTATGTTCTTCTAACACTTTAAAAATGATTTATTATGGAATATTTCATTCTAAATTACAGTATGGTATTGCTTGCTGGAGAGGATCATACTATAATAAAATATCCCCTCTACTTATACTTCAGAAATGTATTATCAGAAATATTTGTAACAAGAATCGCTTCTATCCAACATTTCCATTATTTTCGAGTCTTAAAATCCTACCTGTTAGACATTTGTATTATTTTAAAACTTTAAAAATTTTTTTTGTTCGGAGCGGATATTTAAACTCTAGAATCTCTAGTAATCACAATTTAAGAATTAATAATAGCCTGTTAGTTAACATTCCTAATTTCCGCACAACAAATTTCCGAAATTCATACTCCATAGTTTCAGGTAGATTATTTAACAAACTTCCACATGCAATCCGAATTTTACATAATAGAAATGTTTTTTTAAACTTGACTAAATCTTGGCTTCTGGGTTTTAATCATGATGAAATCGAAATTCTTCTAGAGTTTTTAGTATAATAATATTGTGAATTATAATTTGTTCTTGAATTATTAACTTTTTCTTTTCCTTCTTTTGATTTGTAATTTAATTGTCTTTTATTAGCTTTTACTTAAAATATTTTATTACATTCATTTCGTTTTAATACTTGTTTTTATTATTTAAATTGAATTTATGATTTATTTTTCAATAGTTGAATATTTGAGTTTTTAATTATTGAACTTATATTTTGTTTGTGAATAATTTGATTTTTGTTTCACATGCTTATACTCATACTATTTTATCTTAGTTTACTTATTTTGTTTTTTTTTTTTATTTTTATTCTTATTCTTTTTTGTTTTCATTTATTACCTAATTAATGTATTATTTTTAATTTTTTGTTTTTTTTATTTATTTGGGTATATTGAATTTTTAATACTTTATTGTTACCCCACAATAAAAAATTTTGTAAATTTCAAATTGTAAATTTTTATTGAAGTGGCGCTTAACACTATTTTCTTAATAAAAAGTCTCACTAACTATTCTCTTATTTGTAAAGAAAATTTATATAAAAATCGATCTTTATTTGTAAGCACTTTAATTGTAAATTTGAGAATAAAGAATTTTAAAACTAAACTAACTTAAAACTAACATATACGATGCCAATATGGCCGTATCATCAGCCAAAGTGGCGGTGGTTATCTCATTTGTTGTTGGTAATTTATGTAAGAATTAAAAACTGCTTATATAAAAATTTATTCAATTATTTATTCAATACATTATACAATTTTTTGTTTAGTAAATTTATATAAAAATAAAATAGTTTATTTTAAAAAATAATTTTTAACGTTTAACAATGTTTCCATGCGAAATGAATAAATTTTCCAAACAGAAATTTAGGAAATTCTTTGCATAGATCTATTTTTTTTTTTCTTATGTAAAAGCTCAATAAGCTCAATCATCTACCTTTTTAGAGCCAAAAAAAAATTTTCTACACATGTTCTACAATGTTCAGAAGCTAAAACAACACCTTATGTCAGCCGAGTATTATTTTAAAACCAATTCTGAAAATTTTTAAAAATCATTCTAAAAGCAACCTAGTGGGGTTGATGAACTGAGGAAGAAAGTGTATTATTTCCGAAATAACATTTGTTTAATCAAAAATTTATATTAATGAAAGCAACCTTTATTCTGTGGCTTCGATTAAATAAAAGAGTTTATTTAAGTGATACTTCTGGTTCGATAATTCGGCTATTCTAAAAACTACTTTCATACTTGATAATAATAATAAAGTTATCATTTACTAGTGTGTTTGTATTTATTAAAATATTGGTAGAATGAATATAATCGCACTGCTGATTCTAGTAGGTCTAAGTATAACAATATAACCTTAATAGATAATTTAAAATTGTGCTAAATAATTTGAATTATAGTAAATTACGTTGAAATGCTCCAAATCAAATGAAACTAAATCTTTTAAGGTAACCGATATTGTATTTCAAACATTTTAACCAATATATTCATAATCTATCGATTTGGAACATTATTAATATTTGATTCATTATGAATAAAATGAAGTCAAATTTTCATGTTTATAAATTTTTTAGTTAAATATTTTGGTTTTTTAATTAAATGATTTTAAAATTATTAAAATATTAACAAATACTAATTTGTGAAATTTTTTAATTTTAAAATATTTTAAATATAGGAAAACAATTTTCTTTGGACTCAAGAATGGATCTTGTAGTTCAATCTTGTTATGATTCTAACAATGAAGAAAGAAAAGCAAATCCAATACGTGAAGATAGTGAAGAGATCTTGGAAGGTACGAAGGGCAGGTATTGTAGATATATTCTTAGAAATTCATTAATGTTAACAAAAATTTTTTAGTATTCATATAAATATATATGTATAATGTATATATATTTTTTTATAATTTATAATTTGTTTAATTTAAGTATACTGAATTTTATAGTTTTCTTTTATAAAGTGAATGTTAATTGAAATGGTGTAACTTAAATATTTCGAATTTGATAGTTATATTGTATAATGATAGTCATATATATATATATATATATGTATACATAAGACTAAACATACAAAATGTACACGTATAATATAGTCATTGGTAATTAATACGAATAATAGGCACCATATTTAGCTAAGTACGAACATTTTTTTGTCTTCAAATGTGATCTGAACTTTACAAATATTTAAGGAGATTATTGATAGTTTCAAAAACCGATTTTGCTTCAAAAATGTCTGTAAATAATTTCTAATGTAACATGAAATTATCTAAAAGTCTAAATTATGAATGTTTTGTTTGTATAACCTCTCACTCTGGTAGTTTTGAAGAAAATTAGTAAAACAATGTGCAATTTTGGTTGTTAGTCCTAACTTATACATAAAATCAATGTTATTGGTATTGTATAGACATTTATAAGAGCTTTTTTTGGATGGTTGGATTACATAATTTGTTAATTATTAGAAATATGGACTAAATATTATGGATTCTGTTATAATTTTTACCAAAATCATAATGAGAAAATCCTAAAGACGTTTACAAATTTAATTCCTAACAAAAAATGTTGTATTTGAACCCTAGGAATAATCTAATGACTATTGGACAATAAATATTATTACAGTAAATAATCTACAGTAGAGACGTGTTTTTAACTACCAAAATATATTAAACTAGAACTAGACTAGTTTATGCTCTAACTAGACAGAGTATACAAATTAAATTCTAAGTTTATTTATGATGTTAAGTACTTTGGTATTTAAATTAATATTATCTGTTAATAATTTTTAGTTGTATACACTTATAAAGACTAATCGTCTTATGTATACTAACATTAAGAATTGAATAAATAAATTTGAGTAATAAAATAAATTTGAATTTAATTATCTCTTTGTAGTTTCCATGAACATGATTTTATTTAACATTGCATATTTGCCATTCAGATATAATTTCTGCGTGGAATAGTTTTTGCAAAAATTTATTAGTGCAAAATTTTTTAACAAAATTTATTAATGAACCCATGTATTGGTTGTTTAGTTTAAGTATTTAAAATTTTATTTGTGAAACTATTTTTATTGGTTTCCATATTTAGCTTTATTTCTGCTACCTATATCAATATATATATATATAATTCTAATACATTTGAGAAATAACTCAAAATAATAAAACCAGTAACGAAACCATGATATCTGTATCTACATACTTTAAGCATTTCGAATAATATAATGTCGATAAAATATATTATTATAAAAATATTTATAGGTATAGGTCCTATAACAATTTGGAAAATACTTTGAAGTAAAAATCGTACATACCTAATCGTACCTACGTCGAAGATTTTAAAAGTCTAAGGCATGGTTACAACCACTCAAAAACTTAATACCTACTTGTATTTAGTAACAATTCAACAATTTTTCAATAATTATAAATGGATTATCAATATTTATCGAAAATTATAATTTAAATTTTAGTATTATATCCTAGTAATATAATACACATATACATACTTCTATGGGTTATGATGAATATATATTAATATAATATATTATATTCCCTATTATAGTAATATATAGGGAAAATTTAACTTATAATTGAAACAAATTGAAATTAGATATACCTAGGGACTATCTATACCTAATATAGGTACCTACCTACCTACATTTTTGATATTATTTTTATCTATTTATAATTTTTATTAATAAAATATTCTACCTCTTAACAATATTCTATGCGAAATCAAAGTAAGTATATTTAAGTTGAATTCATTAAAAAAATAATTCTAAAATAGAAGCTAGAACTCATTTTGATTGGATTTCCATATTAAAAATATGCTTTCAACTTAAAATTATTTTAAAAAAAAATATATTAATTTATTTTCAGATATTCCTTAATATATATTTAATTATTAAAAAAAATTAATTTAATGAAAAATTATTATTCTAATTATTCTTATTATTAGTATATGAGTCACCGGGAACGCCTCCAGCAACACCTCCACCAATGATATCACCAATGATACATCATCATATACTTCAACAACACAAACATCACCGGCAATTAATACCAATGAAATTGTTAATGGAGCAAACAAAATCCTTATCGAAATTACCAACGAAATCACCAGTACCACCATTAACACCAGCCAATTCAATACAAATAGAAATGTTAGATCCGATTCGAATCCCGAATAAATATAAAATGGTTGATAATTTAACAAATTCAACAATACAACAACCATCTATATCAATTCGTCGAGCAAAGACAACAACCGATAATAATTTAACGAAAAATATTTTTAAAATTGAACAAACTAATAAAAATTTGAACAATGAAATGAAAAATAATATTTCACCATTAGTAAAAAATTATTCACCAAATATTTCACAAAATCATTGTAGAAATTGTAATTTATCTTTAAATTTAATAGATAGTATAGATACACTTCAAACAAAAGCAAAAAAATGGGATACAATTGAATCGTATATTGATAAGGATAATAATATTAAAAGTGATAATAAAAATTTTATTAATACTAATTCTATGGAATCATGTAAAAATGATGAAATAAATTTAGATTTTAAATCAACTGTGAATACAATAACTGTTAAACAAAATTTTAATTCAAATTATCATAAAATTAAAATACATAAAAATCCTAAAATTAAAGATAAAATTTCTCGTAATGAAGAATATTCAAATCAAAAATCATCATCATCATCATCAATGAATAGTGAAAAATGTGTTATATTACCAACATCACCACCACCTCCATCATCACAAATATATCATGGAAAACGATTTCTTGACCAAACAACAAATGATGGTATTTTTGCATTTTATAATTTAGCTTTTAGAGCTACAAATTCAATACAACAAAACAATAGTATGAGTGATATATCAGAGGAGGATATTTCAATAACATCAGATTCAGTAGATTGGGGTGCAATTAAAAATAATTTTAATAAACCATCAACATCATCATCATCATCATCAATAGCACAAAATTCAAATAGACCTAATTTTATAATATCAAATCTTAATCAGCAACGAAAACAACAATATTCATCATCACAAGGTTCAAATGATTCTATTCAAAAGGAATATGTGAATAGTGAACAACCAAGAAATAAACCAATACCAAGGCATGCATTATGTTTGACTGGTTTAAAAATATGTGTAAATAATGAAAGTGGAGATCGTATTAAAACTTCTTTTGATTCAGTATCTTCAACTTCAACAAGTCCAAATTTGAATGAAAATAAAAATGATGATAATATAAAAATTGATAGTAATAATGATGAAAGTGATAATAATGATGATATTAAAGATAATAATGATAAAGATATTAGTAATGATGAAAATGAAGAAACTGATTCTGATGGTCGTAGTAGTATAGATGAAAATGATCAAGAGAATTATCATTCAACAACAATATCTATAACAACACCAACAAGTTGTCTTTCGCAACCGATTAGTTTATGGTCATCTCTTGAAATTACCGAATTATTACAAGAAAATGGTGGTGGAGGTTTACAAATCGGTGCAGATGGATGGACAATAATTGCTGATGATGATAATGATCATCATGATAATAGAAAAGATGATAATTCTACAGATATATGTAGAAAATGTGGTCATAATTCAAGTGTAACTCCAAATGATACTCCTACTTGTACTACTACTACTACTACTACTACTATTACTCCTAATACAACTAATAATGATAGTGATGTTGATAATGATAAAAATTCTGATGATAATGAAAATGCTGTTAATGATAATAATGATGTTAAGAATGATGATGAAGATGATGATGATGATGATGATGATGATGATGATGACGATGATAATAAAAGTTCTAATGATGTTCCCACTTGATTATACATTTTAATAAATACTCAATTATTGTTCCTCTATTTTAATAAATCGTTTATGTGCGTTATTAGTTTTCATTTTAAATTAAATTATGTAAAATTTAGTTGTTGTAAATGACATATTGCAAAATTTCAGTGTTAGCAAAATTTCAATGTTAACGAAATTGTTTATTTTTTTTTTTTTTTAATTTATTTTAATTATATTTTTTTTTTATAAAATCCTTATGTCGACAAAACTTGAATAAATTAGATCTAGAGGTAGACAAATGTATTTTACACACTCAATAAATATTAATAATTTTTTTTTCATTTCTAAGAATGGAATTTACAGATGTCATCATAATGTATATACATTAAATTAATACATTTATTTGGGAGATAGGGTTTTTGGTATATTATAGGTTAAGAATAATGACTATTATTCTGAAGAATTAAAATAGATATTCGTATACAAATGCAAATTGATAATATTATTAGCTATAATTTATCTAAACAATTAAAATTTATTTACTGTTTTATAAGTTGGCAATCATAGATATCAAATTATAAGTTAAGATAAATTTAAAATAAAAATAACTTTTCATAATATTTTCTTGCAAATTTTCATGATAATGACTTGTGTTTTATGTATAAATTAATCCATTACTAATGTTAGCTTTAATCATTATGCTCCAAAATATTCAAAATATTTGGGTAATCAACGTTCATCTTCAATAGTACTTGAAGTGCTTGCTTAATGCTGGTATAGTACGACTATAGATTTTGACCTGAATAATTTCTGTTACAAAACACCAATTGCACCAATTTTATAAAATTACATATCTGTGCTAGTGTTTTAAATTTTCAGATTTTTGAACATTGTAAATTGGTTTTCATTTCATAAACAAGCAATATTGGAAATATTGTTTATATTGACAAGTATTTTGTTCATAAATAAAATGTTGCAAATTAAGATTTTTCATAAACATTTCTAACTTTGCAGGAAAACTGAAAAATTATAGTTGATAGCGCAAGACAATTAGTTGTTGTGTTTGTGTGCTGTTTGTTTATTTATAACTCAAAACAAAGAAATATAGAAAATTCAAATTTTAACAACTCTGTCAAAAAAAAAAAAATTTCCTGCAAATATTCTCTGTATTAGTTTTTAATATACCTTAGTTTAAAATTTTCTCTGCAGAGATCGATGTTATATTTCTGCAGTATATGTTTATGAAAAGTCCTTTTATTATTAAGTTCACAATAATTTGATTAATTAGGTCTTAAATAATTGATATGTTTATGGCTTGCTTATTCGTACATAAACCTAACACCTAGTATCGTATTAATGACAATGGGGTCATAAATGATCAAAATATTATTTTCCATAATCTGTAATTTTAAAATTTTTAAAAAGCTGTGTAAAAACTAATACTAATAATATTTTCTGCAAAAATCTATGTTATGACGTTCTTCTGAAAATACTAACTCAGCACAAGAGCTGTAAAAAAACATTACCGTTATAATTGAAGTTGAATTTAATGTAGGTAATGTAAAATAAAGTAATTACCATTACCATTACTTGTAATGCTACTTCAAAGTGTAATGCTACCTCAATTGCCATTAGATACTGCATTGCTGCATACTAAATTAATTATCTATTATTTTAATGAATTTAATTTTCACTTTTTTCAGTTCTCTATAGAAAATTTAAAAAAAATATATATAATTAAAAGCCAAAAAGATCTAGATGTTGACATAAGAGTTATATACAAGAAAAAAATATATATAGAATTTAATATTTCTCACTATTTTGCCTAATTTAAAAAAAATATGTTTAAAAATTATGTGTATGAAAAATAAATAAATAAATCAATTTATTTATAATAAAAATAATAATATTTAGAAATTGCTTCCTTTGTAGTTCATAAACTGCTGTGCTAGTCAATAAATTCCCAAAAAACAAAAATCGCTTGTCTAACACAATTTTAAAAAACTGAAGATAAAATCAAGATTTTAAAATTAAATTAATAATTGTAGATAATATTATAATTTAAAAATCTAAAACTATAAAAATTAAATTAAATAATATTATACCAAATCACATTTAAATAAGAGAAAAAAAAGAAATTAAAAAAACTGGTTGAAAATGTGTCCAAATTGTTAAAATATTTAAATTTTACTTTAAGAGTATCTCTATAGCTATTATGGTATACTTACATCTGAAATGAAAAAAATAAAATTCAATTGTATATATAAAATAATTTTAATCACTTTTAAAAAAATATATTACATATATAATAATTATAATATATAGATATACTCGTTTGTAATGAGTGAATTGAAAATTAATTTTAATATTATTTATGTTATCAAAAATATATTATGGGCAAATATTTCAAAATAATTTTTAAATAATCATCTATATATTTCCTGTTACAAATAATAATAAAAAAAATAATAGAAATTAAAACAAAAAATTTGTAATTATTTTTATTTTTTTTAACAGAAACTCCAAAATTTCAACTATACATAATAAATAACCAAAAACTGAACTATACAATATTCAATGCAACCATACAAATTGTTGTTGTATTTTTGTTTCTCTGGCCACAGTTAAAGCTGATAAAATACCAATAAACTGTTTAAAAAGAGACAATATATATAATTCAATTAATTAATTATAAAATAAATGTTGAATGGAATTATATAATATGTAAATGTTAAAATAAATATTAAATGGACCCTATGAACTGAAATGCATAAAAGTGAGTTTGAAATCAAATCTGAAATTTTTAACCAAAAATTCATTTTAAAATGCTTAAATGAATAAATTATTTTCGAGGTTATAGTTAAAAGAGAATGACATGTCGGTTATCAATATATCACTAAAAGATTTAAAAAGTTCAGGAATGAGTTTAAGAAAAAGTAATTGCTTAAACTTGATTGTGTATGCAAAAATAAATGTCGTTAGCATTTGTAAAATACAATAATAAAATTTAACTATTTCGATACACTTGATTATCAGCGATACAGCAGTTTTCCTCCTTCCGGGTACAATATATCACCACTGAAAACCACCTTTGCATTCCCAGTTATACCAACATTTTCAGGCACTAATTTTAACAATTTAAATGGCGATCAAGATCAGGTATTCTATCCATTAAATTTTTCATATAAAATCTATTTAATTATTTTACTGTTACCTTGAATTTTTACTGTCCTATGAAAATTATAAAATATATTTTTTAAGAAATTCTAAATTTATAAAATGTTAAAATTTGGAACTTGTTGTTTGAAATATTCTTAATGATTTCTATTTAAACTTCATATTAAAATTTTGTGTGTAACGCAGTAAATACTATTCAATTACGTACAGTTATAACTGCATCCTTAAATTAATTTTTCTGTATTCAATTATTTGATTTATATTTTGAAAGACATAATATAACTACTTTTAATAAATTATATACAACCTAAGATTTTATTTATTATTAAGTATTATATTTAATATAATTTAACTTACATGTAAAGCAGCAAAAGTAAATGACACAATACCTAATGCTTTGGCATGACTACTAATATGATTACTTAAACCATATTCACATCCAAATTTATAAAGGTATCTATTTGAAGTTTCTCCAGTACAATTACCTGAACCAATCATACCATAATTATCACAACAACTAAATGGTATTACAGTTCTATTCCATTTCAATTCAATTAATGTAAGCCAATCATCGAAACCATTTGTACCGCAACAATAGAACTACGATTAAATCAATTAATTATTATTTATTAAAATTGTTCTGAACTATTTAAAAAATACTGTATTATTTCATTATTATATTGTATACAATAACCACCTCCTGTTGTAATTCATCCATTGCTCTTTGAATTTTTTTATCTCCATTTAAATAATATTTCATTGAATTTTGTAATTTATTATGAACTAACGAAGAAGTTTTGTTATAAAAAATTAATCCCATTATTCCAGACATAATTCCAATGATGAATAACAAAATTAGCATACCACAAAATGTTAGCATAAGACAATAATTTTTTTTAAAAATTCCAAAATATCCAAATATAGCAATCAAAAATGTTAGAGAGCCACAAAAAATTAATAAAACAGTTTGTGCATAATATCGGCCATCCAAAAATGTACTGTATTTGTTATATTGATTCATAACACCCATACCAGCTCCTATGAGCAGTACTCCACTTAACTAAAAAATAAATTGAAATTAATATAATTGTTTTTTTATTTGTTGTTTATTTATAGACACAATATATTACAACAAAAACTTAATTCCATTTTCAGTTATTTATGTAGTCGCCGGAGGGTAAAAGGAATCGTGTTGCCTTCACGCCATATTCACTGAAAAAATTTATTTGTCTTGATTCACAATTTTTATGTGCTTCTTACATTTCTATAAACACCCAATTAAAGGAGAGTTATTCTAATGCTAAGCTTTATGCAGAGAGAAGTTAAAAGACCATCTGTTGACCCCGTATTGGCTATCATTTAAAATATGCGAATTAATTAGGTATCTCAATGGCCAATGGTGACATCGTTCATGTAGTGAAGTTTTGATAAATTAGCCTGTTAGGTGATGATGCAGTATGCTTCAATTTATTTTGAAGATACTTGAATGGTTATAAAAATAAAATAGAGAATTAGTTTGGATGATTGGCTAGAAAGTAATGGATTTTGGTTATTAACAACAATTTATTTTGCGGTGAAATAAAAATTGGAACTGAAACATATATATAAAATTAATTATAATCTATGTAAAACTAGGGGCCCCTGTTGAGTAATTATATTTCAAGTTGAAGTCAAATTTAAAGTTTTAAAAAAAAAACAGTAATTTACGTACTGACATAGACTTCGCACGATATAGCAGAAACCACTCGTGTTTAATAAAAAGACCTTAAATGCTTGTGAATTATAATTATAGATGTATTAAAAGAAGCAAAAAATAGCTT